>JAIPRK010000859.1:0-122891 GCA_025469195.1 Chaitophorus viminalis | reverse complement strand
GTCCATAAATAAGTCAAAATATGTCAAAATACGTTGAAAACTTAAGTATGTATACAGAATGCCAATACATAGATTTGGTGAAAATTTCAAGTTGTTGGGGTTTTTGGATTTTGATTTAGAGCATTTTCAAAAAATGTATTTTGTAAAAACGTGATTTTGCGTAAAATTTTCTGTTTTTTCGTAATTTTTTTATCTTTTTTTTCGATTTTTTCAAAAAGTATTAAAAAATTTGTATTTTTGACTTGCCCAAGTACCATCTACATTCACTTTCCTTTCAGAAAAGTTGCTGTTTAAGAAAATTGAAACATTTTTACTACCAAAAATCGTGTCTTCAGACACAAAAAAAAAAATAAAACACACATCATTGTAAAACCAATAGATTCCATTACTCCGTTCAGAATCTAAAATAAAGTAAAAAACCAAACACATTCATACGGAAATGTGCATTATATACACTACACAATACACATCCATACATAGTTGCGGAAAATAACAAGTCAATTTTTCAAGAAAATCCAAATCTGCATTCTTAGCACATTATATGATACGTGTAGTACGTATAAATATATTTCGTAGGATACTATGATTTGCACACAATATGATTCATAAGTTTATTTAAAATAATGTAAATCAAGTCGTGAAAATTCAACGCCGTTATTTGTGTATGTCATTCGCTCTGGAAAACAAAAATAATTAATCTCGACTTGATGTGAAATACCATTATATTACAATATTGCAATACATAATCTCATAAATCAGGTTAAGCAATTTTGACTTCACAGGATACATCCTTTATATTTATTTTCAAATATCCGGCGTGTTATTTTGCGATTGAAAACCATAAGTTTTGATTTGATATACCGTTATTTTCAGTGGCGGCTTGAACTTTTTTTATTTGAATCACATGTAAAACTTTTACACCACTCATGTACCCAAAAATATGTGAGTTTATTACCTTTTCCAATCACGGGACACCCACCCATCCATTTTTTTTGTGAATCACATGCTTCAATCAATACTCCCCTTTCAAGCCGCCACTTATTTATCTGATATAAAACAGTGCAGTCAACTATTATAGCTGTTAAGTTTTCTATGGCTACAACGCCTACAGCTTACTGGACAACAGTGTACTGCAGTATATTAATACATATTTTATTTAACGTAAATTCGATTTACCTTGTTAATAATGAGTAAGTAATGACATTATGAGTATATCTGATCGTGATCTATCGTATCACGTAAAACAATAATACTGTATCATAATAATATTGATAACACAAGGGATGGGGATGGGCAGTACCTTAGATAATTGTATCTAAGATAGTAAAATATGTATCTTGTATTTTATATCGAGATACTATTTTGTAGATGGGTATCTTATATTATTTTATCTTTTATATTTTGTTTTTTCAAAGTCACAAGACACAAATAATAATACATTTTTTTCAAAGAAATAATAATAATTAAAAAATTTAAAATTTTCCTTATATAATGTACACAGTTAACTGAAGTAAGCACAAGTTTTAAAGGTGTAGATACTAAACTTTGGTTTTTTGCAATATACAGAACAATTTATTGTGAATTTATAACAACAAGAAAAAACTTATTATTGAAAATAAACACACATAACAAGTTAACGATTAATTTATATAAAATATAGAAATATAATTGTTTACATTTATTATTTAACTTTTTCTTTTTTTTGTAATCTTAAAAATAATAATTTATGTCCTATTATAATAAATGTTCGTGTGTTCTACTTTTTATTGAAAATAAACAATATTGATGTACAATGCATTTTAAATGCATTAACTACTTTAAAAAAAAAAAATGGAATCGTATCTTGTATTTTGCATCTAAAACAGATAAAAAATATATCTAGTATTGAGTATCTTTTTAGAAATGTTAAATGTAACTTGTAACTTGTATTGTATTTTGATAATCAATGTATTTAGTAACTAATATATAAAAAATTTTTTTCCAAGTAACTTGCCCATCCCTAGATTATTGTCATGTATACTGAAAACGTGCCTACCTACTGTTAACATAACCAGATTTGAATATATATATTTATGATATGTAGCGTTTTGTGTTCAAGCTGCAAATGTTACATTTTCAATCATTTTTAACATCTCATTGTATGGTAACGCTAAGCTAATTACAGAAAAATAGAATGTAATTTAATTTGTTTATCATCAACAATAATTTTAATTGCCACGTATAGGTACGTATAACCTCCCATAATAATATGTAACGACTTTTTATTGTCGAATTATTTTCATAAATTAATATTGAAATATTCGAAAATTGCACGTGCTGAACTCATATATATGCATATTATGCGGCTTAAATGTAATAATCAAAATACACTATACCCATGACATGAATAATAATATAACAGCTAGTCCTCATCGCGTGCAATGGTGCATTCAGGACTTTTTCCGGGTAGTCGATTCGAAATACCATCGTCCCACGGAGAAGAGCCATACGTAAGAATTCAATAGAGAAAAATCCACCGTATGTTGTAGAATTGACGTTAAAGCGCACGAACGTGTTATGTTTTTTATTGAACCTGCCTTCTCGCGCAGGGCATATACGTACAACATAAAACGGTTAAATCAAACTTGCAGTGCGTATGTAGTCGGAACGGACGTGCAATATTTGTGCGATTATAATATAATAATATACCTGAATTACCCGACTTCGTGCCATAGTTATTGATGGAAAATTATACCATACGTTATTTAGAACTTAGCCAAGTTTGGTTAGTCTTAATTTTCTTCTGATAAAATTTCTTGTACACCCATTGCTTCAGTAGTTCCGACAGGGGGAATTTTTCCATATTTACCCTTTTAACAAATTAAATCATATTATCCCTTGTATTCATTTACCCCTTTGGGAATTTAATTTTGGAAAAATAACTGAATCACCCGGCTTAGGTATATAGTTTCATTTTTTTTTTTCATAACTCGTTACCAAGGTAATATTTTTGCATATTATTAGTTATTTTGATTGTTATTTTGGTTGTCATAGTGACTCGTAACATTTCCTGGGTACTTAATATTCATCATAAAATCAACGCATAATATTACCTCGGTAAACATTTTAAATAGCAAAATCAATTTTTTACAATTTCAGCTTAACTTTTTTTATTGATGCTATCCCATATAAACATTTTTTTTAATTTGAACCAGTAGCTCCTAAGATTAGAGCGTTCAACTAAACAAACACATTTTTCAGCTTTATAATATTAGTATAGATTTATCCGTACAGTTTTGAAACCAATATGATGACCAATATAAATCATCATTAACTGTGCTGTTGTTGCACAAATATATTTGATTTAATCGTTAATAACAGTCGAAAACTCGCAAGTGATTAAAAAGAATGATAGTACCAATGATAAACAATAATCTTGATAACTTTTCGTATTTCAATAATCAAATTTTTTTCGCCAAAACATCGGAGTAATAACTATAGGTTTTATTAATTTTATTCCGTTATTTTGATAACATCGGTTCTCCTGACATGCATCTCAACTAAAATGTAAACGTTCATGTAAAATGTATTACATCTGTTCAAAAGTTGTTAATATATTATAAAACAAGAAACCGAGAAGGTACTAATTTCATAAAATAAACAATAATTGATTACGGTTACTTAAGAGGTTGTATTCAATTTGTCGTCGGTCAAAAAAGTGTTCCCGATTTGATCAAGAATAAAATAACTGTTAAATCTATACAATCTTTATCGTCGTTGGATTGTTTTTAAATGTAACTATTCATACAATTATGTTATATATTATATTATTGAACATTTATTTGATCCATTTATTCCCTAGTCATTTCAATTTGAATTTGATTATTTTATGTAAGTACATTGTAAAATGGGTTCTTGG
Source organism: Chaitophorus viminalis (assembly GCA_025469195.1). Lineage (NCBI taxonomy): Eukaryota > Metazoa > Arthropoda > Insecta > Hemiptera > Aphididae > Chaitophorus > Chaitophorus viminalis. The sequence continues at coordinate 118,993 of JAIPRK010000859.1, read as the reverse complement.
TCCGTTTCCAAACTTCAAACATATAATATTCATTAACGCTTTATACGTACTGCGAAATAAACACGGTACGTAAAATCTAGGTAAGTACGTACATTAACTTTCGTTTTGTCTCCGAAAGTATAAACATATTATGGCGCAGAAAAATAAATAAAATGGTCCATCGACTGAGATGATTAAGGACCGTCACAATTAATAATGTCCTGCTAAGCTTTTGACTAATAGACCGAATGCAATAATATCTATTATGCTGTCTCTTTTAGTAATGTCATTTAAATAAGAATTTCACATATAACTTTGAGTTAGCACTGCAAATACACTTTTTACAGCGCGAAAACTTTTCGTACCCGTGATGGAATGCATAGGTATACTAGTTTGATGCGTCAAAACTTTAAATCCTTCCGGAAGTATAATGGGAATACCGAGTCCCCTAGCATTTCGATGAAATTATTTTTATTACTCAGAGTGGTTTAAACTGATTACACGAACACACGTTTGTTTGTAAGCTATTGCGTTGTGAAGTTTCAGTTACGCGTTGATCTTAAGCCAATAACATAGGACGATAATAAAAACATCTACCACGCGCGTGTTCACAAAGAAGCCGTATTGTGAATATGGCCAAATGATTATAATATTTTGTGTACACTACGACTTGATTCTGCGATCGTTGATATGTATTATGTTTGGCTGCGAGAAAATTCTGTAAGTGAAACCGTAGAAACGATTTACATCCAGTCACAGGATATTATACGTGAAACAGGTACCCGCAACGGAAAGAAAAAAAAAATAACATTGATCTGAGCGAGAATGATATTATAGGTGGTTAGATGAAATACGTAATTTCGTGTTCTATGGCCTGGCCTAATTTTAATTAATTTAATATTTACTTAAGTTGTTTTCCATGGGCTGAATTTGAATTGAAACTTGTTTCTCCACATTATTTATCTACATTTTAGATAATCGATTGACAATTTGACTTGCTAGAAATCATACATCAGATGATTTATTTTATTTATATAAATAATAATATCAAAATACTGAGTACGTTAAGTATGATTTTTGATTTTACATATCCTAATTAACTCGTATTTAATACCAATCAACAAAATTAAATTTATACCAAAATGAAATGTTTCTTAACCAACTTAGCCGTTGCTTGAATATGCGTGCACCTAATATAATAAATGTATATGTTACCGTAAATGCCCGATCACTAGGTAAACCTAGGTTTTACTAGTTAATGCTAGGTTTTACTGTTTGTACTCAGTAAATGCTGAAATTCTAAATTTTATTCGGGCTTTTACTAAACACGTTGGGTACATCCTAGGATATACGAATTGACTTAGTAAAAGCTAATCAATACACGACACATAACATTTAGGCTGCATAAAAATTATAATTATATATTATTAAAACAAACTATTGACAGTTATTTAAATTCTTTATACAAAATAAAGATGCATCTTAAGTTGTAATTACACCTCAAACATTTTTGCTTGCAACGATTAATAACAATTATTTTGCAAAGATAAATTTACGACTGTAATGTGTTGCAGGGACTTGCATTTTATCGGGTTTAAGATTAATATTATACAAATTATATTATGATATAACTTAGTAATAGCTGACTGATATTAATTGATTGGTGGCGCTAACGGATACTTTATCGCTTAGATATGGTTTTATTAGGTACATGTTCAGTGTGTTTGGGTTTTACGTGATAGACGGATCTATTTGTAGAACAGTGTAATATGTGTTGTGCGCGTAGTGTTTATTGTTTAATATATTGAATTGTATTTAATTAATGTAACTTTTAATTATATTTATTTTCATTGTTAATTTGACTTTAATATGGCTAATATAGAAAGGTTTTATGATGTTTTAAATCCAATAATTAAAAAAAAAAAAGATTATAGTAATACTTTTTATTTAACATGTGAAATGTACAATACATATTTACAAGAAGTGAAGAAAGCAAAAACAGTTATCGTCAAAAAATCAATTCACTATCGGAGATTAAAACGTTTTGATGTTCTTTGTATTGGGAATGAAGACAAACTTATTTTTCCAGTGGAAAGTGGATCTGAAGATATTCGATACTACGTATGTAATGACGAACTTTTTGATATTATACACACAGCTCATATTGAAACAGGACATGGTGGTAGGGATCGGATAAATCATATGCTAAAAAAAAAATTCAAAAATATTAATGTGTACTTGAAAATGTGTGAAACATGCCAGAAAAAGCATAGTATGCCAAAAAAAGGACTCGTTGTTAAACCGATATTGCACAATGAAATGAATCCCCGATGTCAAATCGATTTAATTGATATGCAATCAAACCCAGATAACGGTTATAAATACATTATGGTGTATCAAGATCACCTGACAAAATTTGTGATAATACGGCCTCTATGGTGTAAACGTGCAGAAGAAATTGCATATCAACTTCTAGATATATTCACTCTCTTTGGAGCTCCTAATATACTACACTCTGATAATTGGCGAGAATTTGTAAATAAAATTGTTACCAGTGTATGGAAAATGTGGCCTCAAGTTAAAATAGTTCATGGCAAAGCACGTCACAGCCAATCTCAAGGATCGGTTGAACGAGCTAATCAAGACATCGAAAGTATGATAGCAACTTGGATGGAAACTAATCACAATGCAAAATGGTCTGAATCTTTACGATTTGTTCAAGCAATGAAAAATTCAGCTTTTCATTTAGGTTAGTTATAAATTATAATTATTATTAACTTTTGTTCTGTTGTATATTTAAAAGGTATTTCAATCAAGTAATTATTACAAAAAAAAAATAACATAAAAATATACAACAGAACAAACACAGATTTTTGTGGTACATCCATGTATAATATAAATAATTCTACAAAATTGTAATATAAGTTTTAAAATAAAGTATAATATAATAAAATAGGCAATAACTATAGATTACAACTATTTTTTGAATCAGGTATAAAATTATCACCCTATGAGGCAATGTTTGGGTGTACAATGAAAATGGGATTTGCTACTTCGAGCATACCGAAAAATGTGATAACAGAACTCATTAATGAAGATGACCTTATATCTGTCCTTGAAGACTCTAAAATACAATTTCTAATGAGAATAAGGAGACGAATAATACTGAAAAAATTAATAAGGACATAGACATTGATCATAACCGAGGAAAAAAAATCGATAATGAGATCTACAAAAATAAAGGGGTAGATATAGAAACAAAAATAGACGACGATGAAAAAACAATTTTATGAAAGAAAGATAAAAATGAAAAAGTTAATGAAAAAATATTACTTGAACGTTCTACTAAAATTAAACGACAACGAGAAGAGTCACTTCAATCTCTGGAAAAACAAGCAAGAAAAATGAAAATAATATATAATAAAAATTTTCCTGCTGCATTAATTGGTCAAACAGTGCGAGTGAAAATTCCAGATTTCGACCGATGTAAAATTGAATCCCGCACATTATTGGCAGTAGTAGTTGAAATTATTGACGAAGAGTTTTATCGATTAGGATCTAAAGCTGGGACATTAAATCAATTATTCACTAGAAATCAATTTACTTTATGCGAAGAAAAAGTTATTTCAATATCTGATGTTCCAAATACAACAACAAGCATACGCCAAGCTGTTGCTCAACTTTCACTATTGAGGTATGATTGCCAGAAAAAATGTACAACTAAAAAAAGCAAATTCCGCCAGTCAAATGTATTATGTAATAGCAGGTGCCATAATAGTACAACATGTGTAAATAAATAGAAATTTTAAATAATTATTTGTAACTACCCACCAATTTTACTAATTTTTATGAAGAAAAATAATTTTTTTATTAATTTTTAATGATTCTGTTTTTAAATGATTTTTATTTTTATTTTGTATAAATAATTTAAATAACTGTCAGTAGTTTGTTTTAATAATATATAATTATAATTTTTACGCAGCTTAAATGTTATGTGGCGTGTATTGATCAGCTTTTACTAAGTCAATTTGTATATCCTAGGATGTACACAACGTGTTTAGTAAAAGCCCGAATAAAATTTAGAATTTCAGCATTTACTGAGTATAAACAGTGAAACCTAGCATTAACTAGTAAAACCTAGGTTTACCTAGTGATCGGGCATTTACGGTAACATATACATTTAATCGGATCGTATATTCAATCGATCTGAAATTACATATAGATATGGTAAACATTGCCGGTAAAATCGATTATATATATATTATATAAGGTATTATATATTATGTATATTTTAATCAACGGTTATAGTGACACGTAACTATACATGGTAATAAAGCATTCCGGCAGCACATTTAAACGGCCTCTGTATCGTATTATTACTTCGGAGGATCCTATGTCGTGTGTGTGTGTGTGTGTGTGTGTGTGTGTGTGTGTGTATGAACGTGTGTGGTGATTATGTCATAGAATGAACCACCGAGGCTTCAACGACGTTATACCATATCGTTGCGCCCGTCTTGTATTTATAGCGATCGCCCGTCGTCTGCTTACTGTCAGAACACCAAGTAGTACAATAACACGTGCACCATGTACAAAATGCGTGTGCTGTCAAACGCGTTGGTCCCTAGGGTCTTGGGTCGCCGGCACATCCACGGCGGCGGAACCGCGAGTTTCGATCTTGGCGGAGTTTTCGTGCCCATACCCACGCCGTACCAGAAGAACGGAGACGTCGACTACGGCGCGTTGGCGGTCAATTTCCAGAGATGGGAGAAAATACCCTTCAGAGGTGACTATACAATATGCGTACATCATGCCTTTTCGTGGCGTTTTATTTTTACCTATTATTATTATTATTATTATTATTATTATTATTATTATTATTTATTACAATCATCATCGTTGATTGTATGTACCAATGATTTTATCATCTGCGATGGCGTCGAACAATCATTTTTTTTTTTTATCCAAGTGCGGCGATATGTGATTAGTGATCACATACGTTCAGTACCTATACATACATATTATACCTATTAATGTACCCACCTGTACGTTTAACATCGCCACAACGGACCACATAACTTACCGGCGTTGATGGATATTGTGTACACACACGGGGTAGTACGATAATCCTGATGTTTTATAATACCTAATATGTAAGTCAAACGCATATAATAACTTAGGAAAATCTTACCCCCAAGTGAAACAACATAGGAAAACTAATAATATCGTATATGTAAGTCAAACGCGTATAAAATAATCTAGAAAAATCTTACCGCACCCCGGAATAAATATCCTAGGATAATAATCGATAATAATCGTAGGATATATATATATTTATATATATTTATTTATAATTCCTAGGAATATCTTACCGGGGATATGAATATCCCAGTATATTCTTACCGGGAGGTAAGGAGGTATGATTTTACTACAACATCGGGCCTATATATTGAGCTGGTACGATGAAGGATGTTGTTGTTAAACGTTATTATCATCCAAGAATATTTCACTAAGTCGTCCATGGCACGACACACGAGAAGCGCAGAGAAGTTGGTCGTGATATTCACCGTAGGCATTGTTTCACATTATCACGCGCTCGGCGATCGTATTGTGATTTCAACATTTGTGCGCGGAAGGAATTAAAAGTACACCGATGGGTTTCAGACGTAATGGCTGAACAATTTTACTGGGGAATATCGAAACTACGATACAGTTTGTTCACTGATTATACCAAAACATAACACTTGTAACGGAGCAATTGCACGTAAAATGGTCTTTGTTACTATATAGGGCCACCATTATGCGACAAACAATATGGATTTTTGAAATAACGTAAAACGATGCTATACGATAATATGATATTTTTGTCACTCGAAAACGTATTCAAATGAACCCACATCCTTTAAGCTGTACGACAGAAGCATTATCATTGTATCGTTTTGCAGAATCGTTATTGAAATTTTTTTTTTCTTCCGAACTATGTGATGTACTTAAAAATAATATCAAACAACCGTCGTTATAGTATTATATATTCAGTATCAGTCTATTATTTCAAGACAAATTCATGTCTTCAAATGTACCTACCTAATGTACTATACAACTTTCGATATAAAGAAAAATGTGGGTACATTTTTATGTAAACCCGAAAACGTACATTGTCGTTTTATTCTATTATATTATTAATTTATATGGTATACATTTGAATAGTATTCATAATTTATCATTGAAATAAAATTTTAGTATTTCCCGTAACAGTGTTATTACAGTTATGAAGACGCCATAATTAATTATAATGATCGATGCTTTTGAGTCTTATAATATTTATTTTGATTAAACTGCCAGGTTATTAAAAATCATAAATTATTAACATTAAAAATTTGAAAATAAAAGAACCAAATGAGTTCTAAGGTTCTAAGGTATTAATCTTAACTATAATATTTTTCATTTTATTTTATTTTATTTTATAATTCAGAACGGGCTGGAACCCAATTTATAATAAACATTGAATAGATAACAATGGTTGTGTAATAATTACAAATATAATTTTTATTTTTAAATTAATATATAATACACATAAAATTTATAAAAAGTACAATAAGCGTGATGGGTCCTTAGTTTTATCCATCATTCTAAGTATAAGTTAATTATCTGCATAGTTTGTGGTACATATAGGCACCAAAAAAGAGTATATATAGTGGGCATTAAATCCTGCTTTAAAATTAATCAAGGAAAGAATCTCAGGAGTATAAATAAAGCCATCTATTCATTTTGATAAAAACTTCAAATTAGTCATTGCTCATCTGTCGACTAAAGAACTCATATATATATACATATATACTCATATACATTGAGTTAATTATTGAGCTAAATGAGTTCGCAGGAAAAGTAAAATTTGTTTGTTTGAATATAAAAATAACAGACATTATGGTTTTATTTTTAAAAGGAATGGAATTCAAATGAACTTTCCAAGAACTAATGGCTTACTATGGGTTGATGTAAATATATATTTTTTTTTCCGAGTACAAAATATAATTGGAAGCTATATAATATTTTGTATAAGACTCGTTTCGTTTTAAAAGTATATCAACTTTCGTGTACAATGTAAAATGTTAAATAAAATATATTTTCAAAGTAAATGGTCATTTGTATAGGCTGTAAACAATATGTACTCACGTTTTACGTACCTGCACAAAATGTAAATTAACAATAGATCGCACACATTTTTATACATGGCAGTATTTTAATCGTTATTTTTAATAAAATGTAGTATTTCAATACATTTTAGAACACGGAAAAATTGAAATATACTTCATCGTCTACTCTATTCTTACGTGTAATTTCAGTTTTCACACAAAGTAACATATAGGTAGGTATTTGTGAAAAATATTTTAATGGAAAATGCCATGAATTACGTACATTAAGTAAGTTATTTATTTGGATTACTTATAGACAGTGAAATTGTTTAACATAATAGCAATATGGGCAGCAATAACTAAAGAAAAATTAGTATAGTAACTTTTTTGTCGGTTTTTTATTACATTTGATTACATATTTCATACTCCTATAGCATAATATTATACGAAATACACAAATGTAATTTATACGATTTACCAACCGTGGTAATTAAAAATGAAAGTTTCATGAATCAATGAAAATAATTAATAACGTATTATTATTACATAATTATTTGTTTGATCATTTAGAATTTTGGAATTTTTTGATTCTTGTCGATTTCTTTGCTTGTATTTTAGTGCGGTCATTTAGATTGTTTTCTTCGCACTTACCGTTTACATTCTTCGAATTCACTTTTAACTTTTCATAAATCTCTTGAAATTTTTCATATGAATTACCTATATTCAAGTCTTCTTGATCTTTTTTTAGATTCAATATGTCTCTGTCGATTTTACCGACGAACTAATACCTTTTTTCCCACATTTCCACGCGCTGGATTTCTTTACTTTTTATTTCATTTCAATAATTCTCAACGCTCGTTTTTAGAAAAAAAATTAAAAATTTATGCAGTTAAATCATCTTTTCAGGGTACTGTGTGGGTGGATCCAACGGTGAAGGGCCATATCTGAAAGCGGATGAAAAATTAGAGATGGTGTCCAAAATCAGATCTATGATTGGAAACGACCGTTTGTTGATCGCTGGGACCACGTGTGAATGTAAGATGACAATTTATAATTTTGCAAACCAACTATTGAAATAGGATTACACTATAATGCATATTATACATTACACAATATGATATTGAAAAAACGATTCTATTAAAATAAAAATTTAACATCATTCATTATTCTTTTTTAATGCAAATCTTTGCTAAGTGCTACTACTGGATGGCTTCTTACTCACGTAACCCCTACTGTTTTGTTACTCCATTCTCACATATACTTATTATGCTAATTATATAGATTGTATATTTCTTGTAATAATAATAATAATATTAAAAAAAAAAATGTAAATCTTTAATGTTAAATTCTAGTTATTTTCAATTACTTAACGAATAGGTAAATCGTTAATATTTATCACCTTATCTTTTCTTGTTATTTCAACATTAAAAGTGCGGAATTATTCAATTATTCAACGCATTTCTTTGTTGAAAAAATCAAAGGTTTACGAAAAGAAGAAGAAAAATTAATGGTAATAATATTAAATAATTATTTATTTCCAGCGACTAAATTAACATGTGATCTTAGTAAGGCTGCTGCTGAAGCCGGAGCGGATGGAGTTTTGGTGATGAGCCCTTTCTACTTTAAGACCAGAATGACAGTAAGTCATTATGACAGTCGTTTTATCTTTAATATTATATGAGTATTTTTTGTAGATATTTTTAAATTGAATTTTATGTAACAATAAACCGGAAAACTCGAGTTTTGGAATTAATGTGCTTCGCATGAACGGGGATGATATCAATTTGATCTCGTTTTTTTTTTTACAAATATTCAGATACCTATTGACACGCGTCAAATTAGGAAATATTCCGAAACGGTTTTTATTTCCAACAGGAATCCAATAATTATTTTTATTTCGTTAAACATAAAACAATGCTTAGCAACAGGGCTCCCACATTAAATTCTGGACCCCTATACTAAGTGTTTGTCTGGGTCTTTTACAAAACTTCCAACAATACAATTTACCATCAAGATTCATAAGCATTTTAATAATAATATTGTCTTTTTTAATTTCTATTCAATGATAAATTTTTAAGCTAAAATTTTGTTTTACGGACTTTATCTAAGCGAATTCAGTTATGATATTAGTCAAAATTTACTGTCGAAGCCAACGCATATAATATATATATATATATATATATATATATATATATATATTTATATACATCATAATATATGATTTATAAAATGTTATTTCATAGTATTACTTACAAAATAAGTATTTCTATAAAAATTTCAAATTATTTTGCATGGGGCCTCTAAAATAACCGCGCCCCTGTACTCTCTGATTCTAGGTCCAACAGCCCCCCTCTTGTGGGAGCCCTGCTTAACGAGTCCGCATCGAGTGTATCGTTTCGGCCGGTATCATTGAGAGTACCTATACTCTAGTTTTTTGATAGAGCTAACATTTTTTTCCTTTTTTTTACGATTTTCTCCGCTTAATATTTTGATGTACCGAATAGTATGCTAATAGTATGTACAACATAATTATGGTTCTAGGGAATTTTACTTGACCCGAAACTCAAATAGTTTGCCGACCACAAATGTTATCACAAGGATGATGTATGATGTATACATGTTATATGTATTCACTCAACCGCAACGCAGTTTTCGATAATAATTATTCGTTTGCATTTCAGGAGGACTCACTGTACCGACATTTCGTGACGTTGGCCGACTCGTGTCCGGCGCCCGTCGTAGTGTACAACATGGTGCCTGTGACCGGTATCGATCTGAGCATCGAAGTGTTGAAGAAAATGGCTTCGCATCCAAACATCGTCGGCGTGAAAGATAAAGACGTATATAAACACCGTTCCGATGAAAATAATAATAATAATAAAAAAAATTAAATTAATATTATTCGTTTAACTCGTTTTTGTTTTTTTTTTTTTTTTTCAATTTTTTTCCACTCCGCTCCCGGTCACACTACACTGTTCGTAGATGGCAAAACTTGCGGCCCTGGTCACGGAAACACGAGACCAGCAATTTCAAGTCGTTGCTGGTTCCGCGAGTTATTTATTGGCCGCAATGCTCGTCGGTAAACGCGTGAATTATTAACGCTGCACTCTTTTATAAAACGAGTTAACTTCGGTCGTTTGTCTTCTACAGGTTGCTCAGGTGGAATAAACGGTCTTGCGGCTGTGCTCGGTGAACCGTTGTGTAAAATGCACGAACTCGCGGTGGCTGGTGAATGGCAGAAAGCTTTGGAATTACAAAGGAAACTCGTCAATATTGATTTGCTGGTAAATTATTGAAATGATTTAATACGGTTTAATTATGTACTTACAGTCACACAAAAACACATACTAGGCATTGAAAAATTAACAGTTGCATCAAAAACATAATTTACAATTTAGTCCGATTGAAACCGCCGACGATGATTGTTGAATGTTTAACAACGGTGCTGCCTGTCTTTTGGGAATATTTTTCGCACATCGGTGTTGTAGATGATATTATCAATAATTCATAATCGCGTCGTTTTGTCATATAATATATTATATTACAAAATTCACTCGATCAAAACTACTTTCAGTCGTGTGTATGCGCGCTAAAAGATGATTTTCCGAAAATCATATTTTAAGGGTCGAAACAGTTTTGGGCTCTGTGATGGATGCGTGGTACATGCACCTAAACATTTTTCACATTTTTATGTTACTAATAGGAAATACGTTATTTTATTGAATATGTTGATTTTGTAAAAAAAATATAAATATCATTGAAATACTCTACGGTTTAGTTTATATATATATATATATATTTTTTTTTTACATCGCAATAGCAATTGCTCAATTCTGAGATTTGAAAAATATCTTCCAAACGAGGCCGAGTATAATTCAATTAATAATGTGTATTTTGTAGATTACAATACAGTGCGGTTGTTTATTTTCAGGGTTACTGGAATTTTCGTTTTGTCGTATTTATGGCATTTATACGCCTAAAAAATGTCGGTGCCTATTCGGTTCTTATTGAAAAATCATAAATATGTATACAATTTAATATATATTGTTGGTTTGGCAATATCGTTGCAGTGCGCGTTCTTCCTTGTATTTCATTTCGCCGACGAAATTGGCAATAACGTGAAAAATAAACTCGACCGTTTTGTATGTAATACGGTCGTCGTAGTCGCCGTGCAACAGCACCTGCCATGACGATAATAATAATAGCTCAAAAATTGATAACGTCCATTTATATGCGTAAACATGTAAAGCGACAGTCTAACGATTATAATATTGTGCCCGAAAATGCCTTAAATTATCACTCGACGTACATATCATATCGATTACTATTCGAAGTCTATCATAATATAATACAGTGTATTCAGTGGCCGCTAATCCGTCAATCGCGATCGTCTAATCGATATTTAGATGAGTATATAATATGATTGATCCATCGTATGAATGATTAATAATACCATTATAAACAATTATTTTAAAATATCTGTTTTTTTTTTTTTTTTTGTTTTAAATACAATTTAATAATAATGCTTAGATGTTATAAGTTCCATTATGTAACATAATATAATAAAATAATTGATTATGAATGTCGATTGCCACAGATGTAAAATGTTGAATATTGTTCAATCGTTGGAAAAATCAAATGTGTATCTAATATTTGCAGTGTACTTATTTAATTTTTATCAATAAGCCTTTTTAATCGTTTTATTCATTCACATAACATTTATTTCAATTAAATTATTATTATTATTATTGTTATTATTATTAAATATTGTATTTACTTGAGTGCTCGACTACTAACAGTTTTCTTTGTTGCTGTTTTTCTCAGTTGATGCAGGAATGCGGACCGGCCGGTCTAAAAGCTGCAATGGAACTTCTGGGCTATAGCGGAGGTTCGTGCCGGTCGCCATTACCACCGATAAGTGATGAAAAGGTTAAGAAGATCAAACGAACGCTGGAGGAGGACGGATTTTTGTGATCGGCAAAAAGAAAATATTTTTTACAGAATCATAATAATATTTTCGTATTACAAACAAGTCAATATATTATTTTATACACGTCACAAATATAATACTGATAATATATAATCATATCGATATATTAACTTATATATTATGTATAGGGCCTTACGTAAATATTATTATTATATCATATTTTGTTCTAAATAAATTACATACAAAACTAATTTAGGAATAAACACATGTTTTTTGTTAAAAAAAAAGAAATCATTTACGGTTTCCTTTGGTGGAGACGCTTTGACAATATACGAGTATGATGGAGATACACGAAGATGACTATACAATTTTGAAAAGTAGATTTCTACATTAAGATTAGAAGTATTTTTCCTTCCGATGTTTTGCCATGGCACGTTTTTAAGAGTTAAAAAAATTTAAGAATTAAAACAATAAAATCGACGATTTTCGAATACTTTGAAAGGTGTACAGTAAAAAAGTATACTCGTCAAGTCGAAGGCGAAAATGACAGTGAAAGCATTGTTCACGTTATTCCGCGAGAAAAAATTATATATAAAAAATAAATATTATATTGGCACGGTTTGTTTCTGTTTTCAGTTATATAATTATGTTTTGACTAAAAGAAAATAAAAATGATATTTATCGATTTGTGTTTAAAATCTTGGTAACGTAAGTATACCTAATAATAATTTAAGCTTATCCAACTAAACATAAAAATAATTAAACATTGAATCCTTAACATTAACTTCTGTTACTATTATACACATTACAATATATCACAAACGCAACGTCTCGAGGTTCCGTCCAATATCCGTTACGGAGGTTAACTTTGGAATCTCCACGGCGACAAATCTAACTCCGCCAAAATTTGTCTGCACGGGATCAATGCATTTCTGGTGGAAAGCAAAAAAAAAAAAAACGATAAATGTATAGCGAAATACGTATTAATCAAAAAACGCTTGTGGTCATTCTTAATAAATTCCAAACACTTACCCGGGGTTGATTTGCAGGAACGCGTTTCTCTGCATCGTCTGTATGTTGTCGCCGGTCAAACAGATGAGAGTGGATAACGAGAACCTTCTGATGATGGTCAATTGATCTGAAATCACGTACCAAACGATGAGAGAAACATAATATAATACGCGTTGTCTGATGAACGCCGTACATGAGACGACACGAGAATATAATAACCGCATTGATTAAATATACATGATAATATAATATGTACGTCATTATGGCGTATATTTTATCAATGGTACAACTTAAGTCAGCATTGATCAATTTTTTGTACAGGCGTCACCCTATAAGAGCTTATGATCACAAAGGATACGTGAAATAAAAATATGACGCGAAAAGTATGGAATTCGATTTATTTAGAACGGATCGATTCGGAAATATATGCAATGCATGTCATTATGCATTCTGAAAATGAAAAACTTCGGTTACTAAATTGGTATGGTGGAACGCAAAGTTCTGGTGAGTGGTCAAGCGGGGTATACATGGTATACATGGATGGAGGAATGTTGAGAAACGCCGACCAAAGGGTGCAGAATAATAATGGACGGGAGGGAGAGGGGAAATTATAATATTACGTATATCGTTTTCCTTACCCGGTGTAAACGCGCCCGGCGATATGTCGTACTCGTAGAAGAAGCGATCGCCTGACTTATAACGGAAGAATCCTTCTCCGAGGACGCATCTGAAAGAAGGGGTAGTGAGTGTTCCCGGTATGATTCTCTCGAGCATTCCACCGACCAGATAATCGATGTCATCGGTGGTCGGGTATATTTTGGCTAAACGTTCGATTCTCTGCGAAATGATGAAAAACACGGTACATAAAACGTTCAATACGGATATCTTAACTTTCCCATAATAAAACTAAAGAAAACACAAGTAAACCAACCTCTTCGTCCATTACGTCCCTCAGATCGTCGAATGACGTGGCTTTTGGTAATCCACATAATGTTCTAAAATGATTATAGGATGGTATTCCCATGTCTCTGCCACGTTGAATGTCTTTCGCTACCAAATCTTGTCCCAGAGGTCCATTTGCTCTGAACAGCAAATCAGTAATCTACACAACGAAAAAAGGTCAATTGTTTGGTTATCAAATTTTACCATAACGTTTTCAATAAATTATCGTTGAATATGTATGGAGTACGTGCATCGATTACACTAACGTATTTGTAATCAAAAATTACTGTTCATGGCTCTGAAATATTGTAGAATTGAAATATATTTAAATAAATTATTATAAATTTGAAATATAATACGTGAATAATTCGGATACATATTTAGAATTATTTTAGAAACTATTTACTCGGTAAATAATGAAATTTTCTGAACAAAATAACTGTACAGAATATATATTATATTATAATAATCTTTCTACCCCATCGGTTAAATATGTTTATCAATCATATTTTTATAACATTATTACTGATTACTAATAAATTTGTTGTAATGACGTATGTGTTGACATATATGCCCAGTGTGTTTTAATTTATTTCACAAATATTATTTACTAAGTATTTTGACTCGATAAGTAAAACGATTAAAGTCACGATTTTTTTTAGTTAGAAAATTAGTGCCTCTATTGATACTTAAATTCTTTACATTTCTGTAAAAGTCGATGACTTTAATTTCAATTCAAACGTTAATATTTTTATTCATCGGATTCCAATAGATATTTTGCAACAATATCGATTTCTGGATAATTTTTACCATGCTTCTTGGTTGTATACTTAAATGAGCGACATTTTTCAAATACAAGAACATTCACTCACTTCTTCGCTGAAAAATATGTCTTGAGCTTGTTGTGGTTGAGTCGCTATGCCTCTCAAGAACATGTCATAGTTTCCAGGTCTTTGAATTATTCCGGGCTTGTTCATCCATTCGCTGAAACGTGTCGGAGTTCCGCCGTTTTCACGGTCTTCGTTCACCAAGCTACAAAAAAATAAATAAATTACGAAAAATTCACAAATATTTTTACCGGTTTTTTTTTTTTTTTTGCTCACTTAAAAACAGATGGAACTAGACTGTGCAACGATCTGAATGCTCCGCCGGCAAAACTAGCTAACGTAGAAGGATTAATATTTGAATTGTACAGATTACTGTAACCTTGTTTCAGTGGAGAAATACCATTTTCGCGTACATAGTTTTCACCTATAGGTCAATGAAAAATCGATGTTAAAAAAAATATATATATAAAAAACAGTTACACACAGTACATAATATGTGAATCGGTAGTTTCAACAAAAAATGATTGTGGCTATTTTATTGTCTTTGAAATACGGTACATATTATTAAGAATAAAAGTTTTTTTTATCAATCATACAAGGTATGGATATACTTTTATTTTAAATTACTTTGATTATTCATATTATATAGCAGCGTTAAAAAAATGTTATACAAATCATCGGTTGGGTTTTAAAATTATTGCATGATCATCATTTTCAAGGAGTCCTGTAACGGATCATAATCCTAAACCCTTAACTAGTTTTGCTTATAAAAACAAGATTGATGTTCATAAATCAATGTTTTGTATTTTATTACTGTTTATGTTATGATGATATTTACAGTACAAGTTAAACTTTTGGTGAGATTAATAAAATAAAGAGAACAAATATTAATAACGGGCTTTACATTGTATTCGAAAAGTTGTAACACAAATTTAAGCCATAAAATATTGTTTAAACTTGTTTATACATAACAAAATATTGTCTTTGTTTCGTATTTTTGTCTTCATAACAAATATTTTACAAACTGTTTGACGAGAAAAATTGTACAGGCAAAATATGTATTCAAACTGCAGTTTCGGAATAATATCATAAATGATTTAATTAAAAAAGTTTTCTGCTGTTGTAGGTTTGACATTATTTTAGACATTGGAAACAAATAAATATATTGATAATGCTTCCATTATTGAAAAATGATAAACATCAATAATTTTTTTTTCGTACACTTATATTATGTTAAAATGAAATAATTTTCTAAAATAACATGTTATCGTACCAAGCAAGATTTACTTATCATTTTCAATTATTGTACTGCATTACTTATTGTATTACTGATAAGCTGAAAAATGTCTTACGCATAAATAAATAATATTGCATCGCATTTGGCGTTTATTGACTTGAAACTTTTACGAGAAATAAATATTTATAAATATGTATCTCTGGTTTGAATTTTTCACCAATACATAGATATATGCATGAAATAAAAAAGTAGTACCATGTCATTTGTTTGACTCGTTGAATACAATCGATGTTCGATACATTTATTTTATATAGCTAGGTACAGGGGCTTTTACAGAAAGATGTTTGGGACGTTTTTACTACACTGCAGTTAATAACATTGTATAAAAATAACAGTTATATACCCACGGCCGAATATTATAATTTATATTATCAAAACAGTTTCGTTTTGAGTTTCGTCAGGGGCGATAACAGTTTCGAATGTAAAAATATACTGTTCATTACAAATGAATAGTATATAGGTAGGTCGTAGGTAGGTATATCGCTATAATAAAGGATTGTTCTAAAACAAAATGTGAAAACGATAAATCGTATTCATATCCATCATCATATGGTATTACCTAACAAAATCGGCAGGAACTCGTTGTACGTGATGTGTTGAATAATGGCGATGACAAATTTTCTGGCTTCTTGGTACAGTATCTCGTCGGTCCATTGCGGGTTGAGCTGTGCGAACTCTGTCGCCAAGAAGTTATGCAACCGCAAAAGAGCCACCTGTGACACGGCCATGTCGGGATGTTGATTTACACGACCATCGCCTAATCGAAAACAGAGAAATTTACAATTATAATAAATATTTCAAAACGCTATAAATCACGCATGCACGTCCAAACCGCAGTACTGCGTACACTTCGTCGGGTCGCGGTTAAAACGTAACGAACTATCGTCGGAAACTGCGGGTCTAATAAGTTTACGTGGAGTCATATAATATTTAATATTAACAGTATATTAAACATGTACCATGGTATAGTGGAATGGTATTATTATTTTTATTATTATTATTCATAATTATAATTAAAAGTGCAGTAAACGTATAATTATGACGTATATAAGCTGGCTAAAGCGGTTTAAATCGTTGACATAACGTTTCAGTGACCGAAACATCCTGTTACGAGTTATTTGTTGTTAACCATAAATGTATTATGTACTGTCCGTGTTTATTCATTTATAATAACTTATCTTGACTGACTGATTCATCATTGCCTAGCCGGAACCGCTGGACGAATCGGGCTGGAATTGTCCATACGGATAGCTATAATTATGACGTAAGCGTCCGCTAAGAAAAGATTTTTCAAAAATCACATTTTTTAAGGTCAACGATAGTTTGAACTTTGAACTCTTTTGCACTTTTTTGCATAACTTTTTCACTTTAGTTAGTTACCAAGGTAATATTTTATGTTGATTTTGTATTGTTTTTATAGTGATGGATATAAAAGTACCCAGTAAATTTTGCGAGTCGCTATGTCGACCGAAATAACAATCAAATACCTAACTAATATCCTAGTCTAGGAAAGGATTTTTGAAAATTCAATAAAAATAGAAAACATTACCTTGTCGAAACAACTGAAGCTATATGAGTATGAAACTTTACCTGTAATTTTGTTTCGTGATGTAGACACCCACTAAGATAGGATTTTTACGATTCAACCTCTAACAGGGTTAAAAGGGGTAAAAAAGTAAAAATGGAAAAAATCATGGAACCACTGAAACTATACGCATACATTATAATCATAATTCATACTATCGGAAAATTAAACTCTGGGCAATGTCGGGTAACGAAATATTGGCTAATTTATTACAATACCACTGTAAATATTACAACAATAAAAACAAATCTATGTACGCGCGAAGAGGTAGAGTTGAGTGTTGCTATAAGAGAGTACAGTAGGTGATGTTATTGGATTAGGAAACAATTATTATCATGCAACAATATGTGCTTCGTTAAAAAACTTTGCGGCCAAGTACAATGTTATGCACTTGGCGTGAAATAAAATCGGAACGTTCGAAATATATTTGGCACGTCAGGGAAAATCTAAATATATTTTAGACCAACGGTTACCATAATGTAGTTCTCGAATGAGACACATGTATATAAACTATATTGTTATATAGGATAAATGGGGTTTTTTTTTTATAGTTATTTCTTCAGTAATATTATACTGTTGTTGAAAACAGAAAAAAAAATAAACGAAAATTGTGACACCCATTTATTTGTTCGACTTAAGGGTTGAAAATAAAACACATTTAATTCAACGTATAATAACTCGTTATAGCCCGCGCACGTAGTATTTCGCCAAATTATATTGAAACGACTACAGAAATACATCAAGTCGTATATTTTCTTATCACATTGATGGTCGTAATAGGTATATTAATATAATACTAGCGAAACGATTGTTTTTATTCTCTTGTTAGGCAGAGAATTGTTTTTATTTTATCATCGTATATTATTATTTACTGCACACGGTTATACTTTGTAATCTAGACGGTTTAGAATGTTTTACAACATTAAAACGCAACTATACATAGTTAGGTACCTTTATTGTAGTGGGTTTTAACTATTGCGTTTATTACCTACGGCCAGTGTGTGAATTCACGTCATATTTAATTAGTTATAAATCGTCTACGAACAAACAAACGCGTATACATACGATACCATCGCAACCGTAATAACTGCCGTAAAACTTGACCCGATTACTCGACCAACACACGTATAATAATAATAATAATAATAATAATAATAATAATAATAATAATAATAATAATAATAATATAACCGGATGTATAAAATGGGAAATAAGACTATTTTCGTTTTCGTGTACGCAAAGTCAACGTGTATTATACAAGTTACAGGTTGTATATGGGCGCGCGGAATGGCACAGAATGTGTACCATCGAATCGCGGCAGATGTAGAACAACAATATATGATAATATTATCACGACCCAGTGTCTGGCGTTCCAGCTGAACTTTTTTGTAAGAAAACGCCATAAGCAAAAACTGCATCGGACTGTTTCAACAAAACTGCAACTGCACATTTTCCACGGTCGAATCGCATTTTTTTTTCCAAACGCTTCATAATGTACACAGATAATATAATATATAGCTCACCTGATCTGTAACAAACTTCCGAATTCGTAACCACGTTGCAGGATTGCGTGGGCGTGTTGACGTTGGGCATGAACATCCGGCCGTCTCTCGTTATCTGTGCTCTCATCCTGCCCGCTCTGAACGACCTCAGATTTCCAGCCGTTTGACCCGTCGCGCCGTACACCAGAGAAGCGTCCAGGAAATGTGTTGTTGCTATCACCTGCGGGCCGTAGAGAAATATGAAAATATTACTATCATAATTCATTTTGGTAAATCCATTATTTTTTTTCCAACCGTCAATTTCGACAGAGATCTTCCACGCATTTCGCTACGATAAGGTGGACGAATAGGCGTATATAGACTCACTATTATACTCTACTGGAGCGATCAATACAAATGCGGTGTCTTCCGACGAGCCAATATTTTGACTTTTTTTTTTTATTTTAATTTTTTTTTTTATCGACTCATTGCAGCTGATAACCCAACACGAAACCAATGGAAGATTAAATAACTATTTTTTTATAGATCAAATGATTATAATATTATGTACAAAATATCATAGGCTAGAGATCTCAAACTTACGGCTCGCGAGATGTTCAAGCATTTTTAACTGGCCCACCAACTTAACGGATGTTATATAAATCAAGTTATAATTAATATATTGCATTTGTTTCTTTCTGTCTTGTTTTTAACAACTATATTAAAATACAATAAAAAAAAAAAAATACAATGGTCGGGAAATAATTCTTGTTCATCTTCAATTGAATTTTCTATCTATCATCTGTAAGCAATTTTAGCCCGCGATTCCGAAGAATATTTCGGATTTGGCCCACCGTAAAATATAAGCGATTATTATTCATTATATGTACGATTCAACCGTGCACAATTTCTCGGTGATAAAACGAAGTCGTGGCAAATAATGTAAAATAATTACGGTTCGTTATTTTAATTTACTATTTAAAAGTAATAACCCATACCAAAAAATTAATATAAATTTAGAACGTCGGAAATCTCGATTGTTTTGTAATAATATGAACAAAAAAAAAAAAACAGTTATTAAATCAACGTAATATAGCCGATATGTACAGTTGCACACATACCAAACAGATGATGATTGGCCTAACGATAAGGTGTCAATATTTTTAAACATATAAAGTATATAAGGCCATATAGATGCACACACAAAGTGTAGTATAGAGTTTTTAATTATAATCAGAGTTCGGAACTTGTAGCATTTACATATCCATCACAGATCTAGTAAAACATTGAAGTGATATACAAACACGTTTTATAGTACGGAGAGTTCAAATATTAAATTGTAATTTAGCATATAAACGCATATTCAATGATTTTTAACAATTTATGGATAATAATTGTTCAAAATGTTTAACGATTAATAGTTAAAACTTTGCTATAAGCATAGTAATACTTTTGTTATCTGTGTAAGTTACAAATATTGCACACACGTGACACTTGATTCATAAATACTCCGGAGGAGAAGAACCCACGGACCTTAGTTCAATAACAGAAGATCTTACGTTCAATGACTTAGTACTTTTCAAGCATATTCCCATTAAATTCGTTGATGTATAACATTCATTTTCGGCATACAAGTCTATTTTAGAAAATTATAGGAGAGCCTTTAAAACGTTTAAAAACATCTTTATTGTTCAATACAATCACAAAGATAATAATTGTATTAACAACAACCAATTTTTAGTAATTATTAACTTGTTTTTTTTTTTCAAAACTTTAAAAACCGATTTCTAAGGAATTTTTCAAAAAATTAAACGAAATAGTAAAACTATGTTAATTGACTTATAATGAATTCACAGTATTAAAAGGTCTGATAGTAAAATTTCTTTTATATCTAATAAAATATTATTTTTCAAATTTTTTTTAAGTGATTTTTTTTTAAAAAAAAAAAGTATATTTTTAGGTTTAACGGGGCATATAAATATATATAAGTGCATATTTTCATATTTTTTAGTGCTTTAAGTCCTGAACTCTGATTATAATATATACGAAATAAATTATGGAATTTAATAGTACATATTATACATAATATACTCGTCGATATAGTTCTACACACCGCACAATGTTCACCGAATAAAATCAGTAAAAAATCAACTGTTGACAAACCTTTTGTTGCGGTTTTAACGTGCATCCAAAGTCGTCCGAGGACACGGTACGTTTGGCCGGCAAACAGGCTGTACCGAATCTCGAGTAAAAATGATCGTTGGCGGGTACTGGGATGGGGAAACAGTTGGGATGTAACGTTTCGATAGGCAACAGTTTACCGTTGCTAGCACAGCAGTCCGGAGCTGAAATCAAAAACAAAATAAAATTACAATTTTACTATTTTTGTGATGGATTCTGCGGATCTATATCGCTGTAATAGCCGCGGTGTAATAATATATTATGTAAGTTGCTATCATAGGTACCTAATAAAATATGTATAAAATCATCAAAGGAAGGAGTTTCGATTCAAAGGAGAAATGAAAATCCTGTCTAGAGGCGCAAACACTAATAAATGTCTTGGATTATGATTTATAATATATATTTTTAGCTTTCTAAATCGGTTGAGCGGGAATATAATATAATAAAACTTCGTGATTACTACCTTTGACCAATAACAATTACATTCGTTGTAGCCGACGTTATTGTGCATTGTGCTAGTACTGTATACATATAACATATTACACAAACAGTCTATGTAATATACTCACAAACATTGTGATAATAAGTATATAGAAAATAGAAATGAATCGTTTGGTAATGTTTGTGTTTTTATTTGTTTGTTATATTATGTGGTATTAATAGACGTTTAAGTTAAAATAAATTGATGATTAATGTTCAAAATAATATTATGTTCGATTCGAAAGTGTACCACCATCATATACCTTATTCGTACTATAAGATCTACGACAACAATATAGTCTTTGTTGCAAGTTCAAACATATTTAGTTATAAACGTGCATAGGATATAACCGCATTATTTTCATAAAATTACAGATCTAGTAGATACGGTTAGAACATATTTTGATAAAGGTGATCTCTTAAAGAAAAAAAGAAACAATGTGTTCAAAAACAATTTCATGTTATTACGTTAATAATATTTAAATAAACATTACAAAAAAAAAAAAAACGTTTCATTTTATGTGTTATGTACCATGTGCGCTCAATATGTTTGAGATCAACAATATAAAGTAAAACAGCATTACATATGCAAATATATATTTAAAATAAAATAATATATACCTACGTTATAAAAATATTATTATTGATTAACAATATCATGTATTGTATTCAATAATACAAAAAAGTTTTGCCCTTGCAATTTTTTTTTTCTTTTTCAGAGCGATGTGAAAACATTTCATAAAATATACGCATATACGCATTTTATAAATGCAATACCAAACGAGATATTATACGATTTTCGATTGCAATTTTAAAACGTTTATGAATGTGCGTATAAGAAAACGTATGTCTAAAATAATATACCTTTCAGAATTATTATTAGGTACATCAATTCATTTTCAAAACAATTAATGCGGTTATGTTTTTGAAATGGTATAAGTTGCAAATCGCTTTTGAGTACATTGTGCCTCTAAAATTCCGTACCGTTTTCACCGAACACGTCCGTGCAGTTATTATTGAGTATAGCGATTCATCAGTAGCGTATAGGTATACATAGTTAGTAAAACATCCGGGTTTACGGTCGAAAATGTAATACCAAATACATATCTGAAATACTCAAGCAAAATGTATCCGTATGTCTATAAAACTTCTAGACTGCGGGTTTTGCCGGCACCGCAAAAAGCTCGACATTTCGCCAACAATTTATGTATACATGCTCGAAGAGGGGAAAAAACCGCACGATGAGATAAACACGTGTGTGTGTGAGTGTGTGTGTGTGTGTGTGTGTGCGTGTGTGTGTGTGTATGTGTGTGCGTGTGTACGCGGACGTGAATTCTACACAACATGTCTACTGGGTGAGGATTTCACGTGACAGCGGTTTTCTCACATGAATAGAAATATACAGAAACATATTATACCGTATAACTGAAAAGTCTCATGAAACGACAAAGCTATATCTGATATGATCTAAAGCATTATTGGTGAGATTGAATTGTCCAGAATTACTGAATATTTCCGCATTTTACCACTGTGTTGAAACACCGAGTCATACATCTTTCGAAATAATTCTGATCAACCGGTATGGCGTACGTATATAATTTATTATATAATAATATACTTGGGCGCGTTATAATGATTACAAATTTCGATTTTCGTATTTTATTTTATTATGTTTTTTTTTCACCCATCACACGAGTGTGATGAGGCCGTCAACCGGGACTGATGTACAGTTTCCGACCGTGTGACTTGACACAAAACGATGGGCGTACTCCGAACGTAAAATGTTACGTTCCCGTGCGTCGAGATTATTACCACGTCATGTATATACGATTCTCAAAGTCAATACGATGTTATAAGCGCGCGAGACCGGGCGGCGGCCGGGCCGGCGGTATATATATTATAACGCGAAAAGAAATGAACTTATATTGTTGTATTATGACGTATCCGCTTTCTTCCATATACGCGTCCGCATTAATATAAATATTCCGAGCTGTACGTTACAACAATATTGCCGGGGCTGTCGTCGTCCGAATATTTACTATTCACAGCTGTGACGACAATAGGTGAAAACGGTGCTTCATCGTTAGTGAAAATCATCACGCACGCCAGACCGTTATAACGCGATAATTAATGATGATAAATATACCCATAATAACGATATGATATTGTAAAGCTGTCGCCGTCGAGTTACCTAATAATTCACCATATTACAGCGCACCTATGATTTAATACAGGTATATAATAATTATTAATTGGCTTAAAAACTCACTATCTTACGGGATCTTCCGGAGAAATGACTTTGGCAAGATAATTCTCACAGTAGTAGAAAAAAAAAAATGTAGGTATTTACATACACTTTTTTATTGACAAACAAAGCCCAGAGTCAAAATCTGCCCATAGAATGTTATCTATATTTGAATACGTCTTTACATTCACGAAACGGAAGAGCGTGCCTCATCCGACATGCTCTAAACAAAACTAACGTCAGCGACGAGTTATCTTTTTCACTTTTTCTCTGCCTTAAAGTACATAATAAATGTATTTGGTCCGACGTGGTTTCAGCTTCTGTACCTACGTTTCCGATTTTGGAGGTGTTGAAAAAACCCGTGTACAATAATGTCGTGCGTTGAACGTACCCAAAATGGACGCCATCTTAATGACATTAATTTTAAGATATTATATTTTTAACCTTTTAACTTTTAACCATGTACATCATTATTTAAATTCTGTTTTCAATAGTAAAATGTTGTTAATTACTTTTACTTCAGTGGAAGTTATTTTAAATTCTCTCGTTTTCCTGCAAAACTTGCGAAGTACGCACTACGTGATATTGCGAGCCTATATTCCGTCAAACAAACAATAAACCAAACAAATGCGTCGTATACTTATAAAATGTAATATTCTAACATCGCTCCCGTAT
Source organism: Chaitophorus viminalis (assembly GCA_025469195.1). Classification (NCBI taxonomy): domain Eukaryota; kingdom Metazoa; phylum Arthropoda; class Insecta; order Hemiptera; family Aphididae; genus Chaitophorus; species Chaitophorus viminalis. Next base: position 94,230 of record JAIPRK010000859.1, on the reverse strand, counting down.
AAGCACACCAGTGGAAATGCGGTTATGTGTAGACCAACCGATTGAACGGCTTATTAAACGTTGCGAACAGTAACGGCGCTACATATTTAGGAAGGCCCTGGACAATTTTTTCGTGGGGACCTTGATAATATTATAAATGCGTAATTATTCTTAATTTTTTTTAAGTCACAAAAAAAGTATACAAATGTAAATATGTACTAGTGAGTAGTACTATAGACAAACAAATAATAATTTGTGTCTATCACAGAAGTACTCGAGAATTCAAAATATTTATTTAGTAAGCCACGTTCTGGGTTCAAAAAATCACTTTTTCTTTGTTGCTTTTTGACCCTTTTAAAGTTACCAGACATAGGTATATATTCTATACTCATCTCTGCTGGCCATTGTGGTAACTCAAGATTCAAAGATTTTTTTTAATCATTGGTGTTTTTTTTTTTTTTTTTTGTAAGTGGCGAAGGCGTGAAGCCACGGAGCCCCACCAAGCTCGAGGTCCCGGGAATTTGCCCCGAAATGCCACCCACCCCTTAGCGCCGTCACTGGTTGTAAATATAAATAATGTATAATCAAAAAAGTATAAATATATATTGAAACGAACAAAAACGAAAGAAAAACGCAATTTTCTTTCTCGTTAGTAGGTATTATACTCACATAGTTTGACTACTCCCGTATGGCGCCAGATTTAATAGGCGAGAGTCGCCATCGGTATTCTAGACCAACTGCAGCTGCAGTCGCTTATTCTAAAACTCGTCTCGTGCGCTGTCGCTTTAATTATCAAGTACGTATACCATATGCGGACAAAACGTTGAATTCAATTTGATTTTAATACACGTATAATTATTATCATATTATTATTATTATTATTATTATTATTATTATTATTATTATTATTATTATTATTATCATCATTATCATTATATTGTATAATAGCCGGGCGAAAGCCACGGGGTAATAATGATGTAATTCGATTAAACGCCGTCCAGTGCCCATTGGATTAGACTAACCCACTAAATTCGGAACTTGTCGTACATAATAATGTACTATAACAAACGTTCGTCAATAACGCGTTAACGTCGTGATGTACGCGTCGTCATGTTTTGCTATACAGAAAACCACAATATAGTGTCGTCCGTAAAAAAAAAAACCGATCGATTACATTTTTATGAACACCTCTGCGAATCCGTAAAACTCGGTAACTTGTCTTTTATCTAATCCTAACCACCGTATTGCGGTGCGTAATCAAAGAATCGCACGTGTTTAATGTTCAAAAGAGTACCTATTATCTATTGTACATCAATACTGCAGTGAACAATACATTTTCATTTTTTTTTTGTATTACAATAATTATATAACTTTATTTAGGTACAAGTGTTTTTATTTCGTATATATGTTTGTTGTTTTCCAATAGAAAATATGTCAATACATAAACTATTTGTCATTAACTCATTTATGGGCGTGTGAATAGCTAATAATTTTCTGCAGTTAAGGCAAATGATACAGTAAAAATAAGTAATGAAGATTATGTGAGGTTCAGTGCTTAAAATACATTATATATTTTTGAGATTAAATTTACTTCCATGAGAAACATTATATTATAACATAAAAAGCGGTTCTAAAGTGGTACGTACACATAATGGTAAAACGATATTTTTTATTTTATCAATTTAGGATCTTGTGTCAAAGGCATACTTTTCAACGTTGCCAGGGTTTTACGTTATATTTTTTCAGTTAAAAAAAGTGTACGAAAACCCATTTGCAACAATCATTACGGAATAAAATACTTTTATGGAGCTTTTTTTATATCATAACCCAGTAGAGAGGACAAAAAATAAGGTTTACCGAATGCTTAACAACATAAAAGGTATTGTACATTTTTACCTATTTTCTTCGTGCGTTTATATACGTTTTAACTGTTTAAATCTTTACGTTAATTTTTATTAATCAGGTCCAATTAAAAAAAAAAAAAAAGTTTCATGCTGTTTATTTTTTATAAGTAACATTCAAATAAATATAATCAAATACTAGGAACAAAAATTCAAAATATACAAAACGTATTTTAAAATTTAAATATGTACTCAGAGTAAACAATGATGTATAATTATTACTTGGGTATATACTTTTTGTTTTATTCTTGTTTTTGCACGATTTCTATTATTTAAATTTTTAAATTTTTTCCTGTTATAAGTATTATAATTATAAATATAATTGTTTAATGCATAACATACGGTTGATAATGTCACAATAGAAAAAACAACGGTTTTCAATGAACTATATAAATATTAGAATAATTCGCGCAAATAATCGATTTTTAAATTTGAATTCAGTTTAGATATTTCACACACGCATAAAATTGATTAAAATTATATTATTTATATTAATATACATACGTAAGTATTGATTTGTAAGTAGGTACTATAAGATGACCGTTGGATACAATATTAATATCATTGTAGTAGTTTTTATTCTTCACGGATTTGACTTATTCGGAGTGATAATAACATTTTTTACCTTGTTTGAAATTGAAACGTTAAGCAATCAACTGAAAACTAGAGGTACTAGAAGATATTATTATTGTTATTATTATTATTATTATTATTATTATTATTATTGTATGACATCCAGCAGTGGTACCGCTGTATTATTATTTTTTAATCGATTATTATTTTTTAAACAACTATGAATTCTGATTTTTCTCTAAACGTTCCGCTTTCAACACCTGCAAGTGCGTGCGTCCGTATTACGACATTTTCAGACTTTCAGTCGATTTCTTAAAAAAACATCATTTAACCATCAGTATAATATTATACAATATTATAATAGGAGCACACAGCCGTGGGCATGAAAAACGAAATATCGTAAAAAAAAAAAAAAGAAAAAAAACAAGTGGACTATTATTTCTTAACTGTGTTCGCACGCAATGTCACGGTCATATTATGGCACACGGACACGATTAACAATTTTAAATATACATGAAAATCGTATTTTCGTCAACGCACGTTCGAAAAAATGTGCTTTACAATATTATGAGCTACTGCAGTATGCCGGCAATTTATGATACTATATTATACAACTGCCAGGGTATGTAAATTACTGAAACAATGCAATTCGTGTGCGTTTGGTTATTATAAGGCCACCGAGCACACGCGCGATAATACTCGTCAAATAAAATCAACCGTACCTGTCCTTTTTTCTCTCTTTCTTATGTACATATTTTTCTTAGGCGATCCATCATATTAAAGTGATAATAGTATATTATCATATTATAATTATTATATAAGTGTCTCATCTGTTCGTTGTGTATCATATACATATTGCAATAACTATACTCGAACAATGATATACTGTTATAGCTTTTTCTACCTGGAAAGTTTCCGCACACACATATTTTATACAACGTACCCACGTCCGACACAACTCATGATCGGCTCTTGTGCATCATCGATTGCAGTACACAATACGATTTATGATTGTGTTACATATAAAGTGTTGTGCATCGAAAATGGTAATTAATAAGGAAAGTAACAATCAGCGCACGCTGCACGCATATAGGTATCGACGTTTCCTACAGTTGTTTAAATAAATACAAATATAATATAATATATGGATCTCACTGTTGGAACTAAATCAGCTAATCCGACGACCATTGACGTGTAGTGCTCGTGGTGCGCGTGTGTGCGTTTAAGAGAGTACACGTGCTAGTGGGTGGGTATATGTGTTGGTGTGTGTACGCGCGCGCGTGTGCGTGTGTGCATGTGTACGCGCGTGTGATCATCATCATCGTCCAACAGGAAAAGCGTTAAATGTATATATAGCCTATATCGTGTCGTCCTCGCGGTGTCTGTATGTGCGCAATACGCCGATACACGTGGATAACGACCTCGGCTGTGGCATCAAAGTGAAGCCGGTATCATCCAAAACAGGGAAGACCGGAATGCATAGGGTAGGCGCTCCGACCTCGGACCGTATCGCGTTCAATTAAAGACGCGTTCGATCGCACGACCGAAATATTATAACGTAAATAATATACGCGTTTGTTCCCATGCGCGAGCATGTGTGTGTGTGTGTGTGTGTATATATGTGTGTTTGTTTGTGTATATGCATTTATATACTTATTATATATAGGTTTGATGAGCGCATAGACAAACACACACACACACACACACACACACACATCCTGTAGACCTCGTCGGAATTTATTTTAACACGTCTCATTACACTGCACGTTTATTAACATAATAATTTTATATAAGGAAGACGTTGTTGTTGTCGTCGTCGTCAGGTAATTAATGAAAGATAGGACGATAGTGTTATTTTTTTTTATGCGTTTTCTTTATTTTTCCTATCAAATGCACCATGGCTATACGGTATAATGTACGATATTATTTTATATTATACGCGTTTACGATAGTTCAACACGTCATGGCACTTATGACCGGACCAATTAACAAATGAACCATGTGAAATGCTACCGCTTTAAGAAAAAATGACAACCAACCTCGCGTATGGTACATGTGGCACATAAATATACCATCTGGTGTACGTATATGTAGTGCAACCGTGACCGAAACTATGTCAAGTCCGTGACCTCGTCACGTTCAGCAGCCACCGCCATACGTGGATAAATCACGTTGCGCGTCTATACGTATAGTATTGCAGGGTGCTCTGCACGAATCTTCGCGAAATCGAGTACCTAGCTGTATAGCTATAACTTTTCGCTTTTATTTTCAATATCAATATTTTTACGGTTTTTTCTTACCATGCGAGATCAAGAGAAACGAAGAGAGAACATTGTTTCGTCATTATTACTATACGTACACGATATATCAATGTGATAACCAACGTTAATGGTAAATGATATTCGTTCTCTTGAGGGGGATTTTTAGCTTTCTAACAGAGATAGTCACTACAGACGAATGTATGTCTAATTTATGTATTAGTTTATTTTAACAGTATACTATAATATTGCATAAAAATTATTTAGGTGATATGTTAACAGTCGTTGTATTTTAATTGTTTTAATTTAAAAAAAAATAAAAATGTTTGAAAATGAAATAAATAAGATATGGTATCAAATTGAGTAGCAAAAGTTTAAGAAAATCATAATTTATTATAAAATTATATCAAATGTTGATGGTTATTTGTGTAAGATACTGAAATGGTTTTAGAAACACTTAAAAAAAACTTTAAAATTGCCGATTATTATCATTCAGACTATAGTATATACTTCGGTTACTGGTCGAATTGGAATACAACCATAAACCCAAAAAATAATCATGTTTTCGATTTTTTATCTTAAATACCAACCCATTAAAATTTACTCGATGTTACATCAAATATAATATACGGCGTCGTATCTATTTAAAAAATAATAAAATATAATAGGTTTGAACCTTTAAACACGCCATATAGTATAAATATACTATTATGCAATATAGCAGTAGTGAAACTAGTTAACATTCATCGGTGAAATGAGTTATGTGTGATATTAATTTACCAATAGTATTCTTAGTACATTGTATGGAAATCGCAAAGTATTTTTATTGCTAGAACAAACTTTACTTTGGTAATTAACAACAGCAGGTATAAACTTTTAAATGGATTTTCTGTAAAATAACAAATGCCGTAATTAACCTGTACATTATGAGTTATTGTTCATAAAGTTTAAAAATCAATTAACATATTGTACACATACAAAAATATAATTTTATAATATAAAAAAAAACTTTATTATTATTGTTTCAAGCGGAGGTATGTTTTAGTTACACGCCAAGCTGGGTCTTCTATTTTATTCAAAAATTGTATAAAATTCAATTGTATACAATTCAAAAATAGTTATTGTGAATTGCGATTTAGAATAATGAAAACCATTATTACTTTTTTCTTTTGATTAGAAATATATATAATTAACGCTATGTAAATTTTCTATATGAATACAATCCAACATGTTTTTTGACCATTCACAAACTTGACTTAAAATTGGTGTCATCAGTAAGAAACGCCTATTTGTCACTGAGAATATTGTACATCAGTTGTGTATATATCGTCATAATATAATGTAAAAAATACGCACTAAACATGGAATAGAGTTTAAAAATTGTTTAGAATTAATAAATATGTTTTATTTCTGATCGTCCTTCATAATATAACTCGAGAGTAATACGGTATTATTAAAATCGTCATCTTTTCGATGTTAAACAAAGAAATATAATATATTTACGTATGTTATACATCATATTTTATAATCACTATTGGATATTACGAAACGAGCCTCGATATAAAAATAAATTTTAAAATCCTTATATCTATAAGCCCAGATTTTAAATAATTTCTATTCGAGAATTGTTAAATACAAAAATTTTTGCTTTGAGTTGAAATCCCAAAGCGTTAAAATTTCAAACACTAATTTATTTAAAAAAATTATCAATGAGTTTGAAACGAATTTCAAAGGTCTTATTATAGTCTTATTATAATATTATTATATTAAGTCTAATTAATTGATTCCATGACCAGTTAACATAGTAATTATTTATTATAATTATATTATATTCCTCTCGTGTTTTAAAATAGGAAAATCAACTTCAACAAAATCAATTAGGTGATAATTTTGAATTGATTATACTACTGCTATAAGCATTGTGGTTACCACAAAGATAGAACATTATCGAATGTAGGTGTATGCCATAAAATATATGTGTCCTCAATGTAATTTTAAACATTTTGTACTGTCGTGCAAAAACTAGCTAATTTAAAACGTTTACGTCGAATTTAGCGTGTTTGCAATGTAAAAATAACAGTGAATCGATCTCGGAATAAAGTTCCGGTCGGTTAATCGCCAATCGGACGTATTGATTAAACAGTCGAAAACATTTCAAAGTTTTAAATTAAAAAACGTTGGTGGAATGTAACACACGCGAAACTTATTATACAAATCTCTTATTGCTGATTGGTAATACATTATATTATGCTGTATATACTGTGTATACTCTCGCCGGTCATTTTACCGAATAGTCGTCGTTATCCGATCAAAACCTGCACCGGTTCCTTGCGAGTAGTATAGTAGTATACTTAATCGTATACCTATATGGTATAATATGTTGATATGAAGCAGTAGGGTATTCGAAGCCAGATGTTTGCACTGATATCCTCCCCTCTGATTAAACATTTTTTTTAGCAATTTAACAATACAACTACGATTTAACAAAATCTAATAACTTAAAAAAAAAAATAAAAAAAACCATTCACTTCTGTATAATATTGTACGTGATTATGAACAATAAACAATTCGGAGGGTCTAATCCATATATACATGTATTGCAATTCACACTATATTTATGTTTTTGACTTCATATATACCTATAACCCATTAACATAAATCATTATTGAAAACTGATTTTGAACTCCCCCGGACTCCCTGTTAAATGTGCGAGAGTGCATGCGCAGTATAGATTTCGACTTACCTGATTTCTCTGTAAGCAGGGTGACGTCATGAGCAACAACTTGCGCCCACTGCATGACGGCAAGTGTGAACCGTATGTCGGGCGCGTTCCTCTCCGGGAACAGAGTTGTACGGATCAACCGGGCACTGGGTAACACTCGTCCGAACGAGGTCAATCTCGGTCTGCTCTCGCCTGTATAACGCAAACGACGTAGTATTAAAATGATGTGTAGGTACACGCACGTGCAGGAGTTTATTTACACGGTCCGTCGAAACAGGGACGTGTATTACTATACGCTGCAAATCGATGATCAATGAAATGAAATGAAAAAAAAAAAACATTATTATAACCAGCGCGTGTAATAGAATATGTAGATAATATGTCGTTTAGGATGTATGTTTTTAAGACATCGAGACATATTCGTCACCGGGATAGTCGAAATGCACTTATTACCTACAAAGAAATGGTCGAATTGCACTTGAGTTGAAAAAAGGTAATAGTCGAACTGCACTCGGGTAAAAACCCAAATCAGGTAGTTATCGAACTGCACTCGTTCAAAAAATAAGTTACAAGTCGAACGTGTATACTGAAAACCCGTTAAAAATATTACGAATCTTATGTTTACGAATGCTACGGCGGACGTACTATTTAATAACATTATATATATATATATATATATTATAACGCACATAACCAAAAATCGACAAAAGAACAATATGGTATGAGAATAAAATAAATGATATTGAAAAATATATTGACTTATATACTCAAAAGCGTACTACCCGACTAGAATTTTTGAATGCAGTTTGCCATTACTAAAATAAATGATCGAACCAAAAAAAAAATTATAATATTGATGATTTTTTAAAAAAAATGTATAATAATAATAATATTTATATTATATATAATATAATATAATATAATATAATATAATGTATAATAATATAATATAATAATTATAATGTATAAATATATAATTAACATAATGTGATGTATAAAACAACCATTTTTAACCACGCCAATCAATAAAACATTGTCAATCCTAAGCCTGTAAGGGGGAAGGAAAATTAATGTTTAGTTTTTAGTGAAAACTCATTTTCCTTGTTTAACTCCTTCAAATGTATGATTATTTTGCTCAAGTGCAATTTGATTACTATCTGCTTTTTACCCGAGTGCATTTCGACCATTAATTTTTTTAAACCCTAGTGCAATTCGACTAAAATAAGTGCAATTCGACCATACCTATTCGTCACCATTATTCAAAACACGCACGCGTGTTTCACATTCAACCCGCGGTTGTTTCGACCAGTAATACCTATATATTATAATATACTTGCATAGGTACATATTATAGTGCTTAATAATCGTTATATTATTCAAGGCAATCTGTGCATGTGTACATATTGTGCATCCTGCGCTTTCTTACACGGGCAATGCGTTACTATCGACATTTCATTCCAGTCCATTACCACTTCTCCTGCACCGTTTGCCGCGGAGATTTACCATATACGAAAACATATAGGTGCGCGGACATATTATACCTATAGAGCTATACGACTGTTGTCGCGTGTCCGGGACGATTGAAATAAATCCGTCGCGCGAATACCGGTTTCGGAAAGAAAGTAAAAACCATTACCACTGCCATGCACCTACGCGCGGTGAATAAAATATTATACGAGTATAATATAATATTATAGTGCTGCTGCTGCAATCGTCAGCACCGCCAAATACGATGGATTTTTGGATGTCCCGAGGCGTCTGCGGGAGAGAAAAGATAGTTTCTAAAGTTTTCAGAATACTCTCCGTCGTCGGACAGCTGCCGTCGTCAACGTAACAGCAGCTGTACGTGCAGTGTAACATTTCGTTACGTCGCGGTCGAAAACCGTATATTAAGTAATAATAATTATACTCATGCGGATAATACGCTTTTGAACCGGACCGGAAGTCGGTGTGTTACGTACAATCAATCTAAATTTTCATAATCGGACATGACGTTGTAAACGCCCCGCACAGCCTAAAACCGTGTGCACCGTATACGACGCGTATTTCAGAAACATTCGAGTGCGTGTTCTACTCGACGAAATTTGAAAGCTAGTCATTTAATGAATTTCGTCCGTACGTCGGAATGACAAAAACAGTTTCCGAAACAAAGTTAAATATAGGGTATACATTTAACTGCAGATCACGTTAAAGTGTATTATATTTATATAGCTGTACAAACATAAATTCGAGTATTCGACAATTAATTTGAGCGCTCAGTACGGAAAATTGCATATCTTCGACCCTGCATGTGAAACGGAACGCGCTCGAGTGGATAGGGTAGGTTTTACACTATTACGGATATATCGAATGCAATAACGTAGTAATATCGCTCGTAAAACCGCGGGTGTCACGATAGTCCGACATGAATACAATATACACATAGGATCATCGCGCGTTATTATTATATGTTATAATATAATGTACCTACCCACAGCGCAAAACTCGGATGAAAATTGATACGCACCGCGGCGTAATATTATGCTATATATTCAAATATATCCCGTATCACGGCGTAGAGTAATATTATATCATGTATAGGTACACATTGAAATGCTCGGTACAAAGGACCGGCAACGGTGACCATGGTTACCTATTGTATTTCATTATGTATACCTGCGTATAGTCCGTCCCGCCGATTATTTTCCCGTGTACTGTGTATTATCTTAATATAGACACGTGCTGTAGGTTGTTCACGGAATCGTCATTATAATCATTATCGCGGTCGTGGACGCGAAACAGTGTGACGAATATAAAGGCTTAAGAATCTCTTATTTTATGCGCGTGCCGATCAGAGGTACGCGTGTACACGAGTATGATAATATTATTACGCGTGTCGTGACGTACACGCATAATATTATTCGGTGCCCACAATTTACGATATTTCGTATACTATACAAACAGCGAACGGTATTTTAAACGAATGTCGCGCGTCTGTAGCTAGCGGGACGTATAATCCGTAGTTAAATATAAACGCTTAGTAACCTTCCGCAAACAACATGTCTATAATGGTATTATGTATCATCGGAATTGTGTACATTTTTCTGTATTTAAGCTTCTAAATATATTAGCACAGTCCGAATGGTTTTGTACTTTTGTTAGTGATGACTGTTTGTGTAACTCCAACGGATACGATTTTATGTTTTCATTTTACGCTTTCAAATTCCGCAGTACACTTATACTGTAGAGCAGGGGTCGCCAACCAGTAGATAGGTCGATCGTTATAAAAATGAATGTTACCATTATTGGTCGATCGCGTAATAAATAATCGGATCGGATAATGTACGTATATATTACGCTTTAAACCGTTCGATTTATTCGAAATTGATACACTGAATGGTCTACAAACAGTACGCGTGATTATAAAAGTTCTAACAACATTATTTTCACGTCACATTCTCATGGATCGCGATGTTGAATCACCATCAATCACCAGGTACAAGATTTTGTTTTTCAACGGGACGTTCAAAGGTAGTGCAATACGTATAGACGAAGATTATTCTTGAATCTTCCTTACTGCGCAAACAAGTATCGGGATTGTTCGGGGAATAACGTGTCGGGTACTGTAGTGGCAAATTTAACTGCGGAGTCTGAGTGATATTCAGCCCATAGGCCCCCATAAATTTTGTTCCCTGTCAATTTTGTAATTATTTAACGTTGAACGTGGAAAAATTAAATCAATTACTATGCACGTAGAATAATATGAGCACAATGCAGAATGAGTAGCAAATAGAAACTATAAAATAACATATATCCGAATATGTCATATTAAATGAGCAAAAATTGATGGGTCTGTTTATTTATTTGGCAACCCACATACCTCTGGTTGGATGTTCACGTAATACTCGGAGATGCCAGGATAATTTGAAAACCTAATTATTTTGATGTTGCAGTAAATTCATTGAAGCGAGTTGCCGCGGTAAAATTTAAAAAATATGTATATATTTTGCGCGGTGCTACGGCGATCATCCAATATAATATAGGTTTTATTGAAATTCGAACGTTTACCTCACGAGCGGTTTGCCTTGTTCTGATCAAATTTAATTGTATGATATAAGTGTATCCAGCGCGTAAATAGTATAAAATATCAGGTTAATATTTGACATGTTGCAGTATTACCGTTAAATAAACACCTAATATGTACGTACAACGTTTTAAAATTTAAAGTAATTACATCTTACAACGACCAGTTTATCGATTTTTATTTTTAACGAACCTTGATGAAACCGACTTAGTCTGTAATTACTATACATACAAATAAGAGCAGACCAGTTCAAATGCGCGGTATATTATCCAAAAACTTGTTTACTATACAGCTGTTATTAATTGATACCTTCGCGCGGTTATGTCATCTGGATTTTCAGACGTATAATAATTATGCATAATATATATCCATCATGACATGTACGAACCGTTACAGAAATTTTTTCTCGGGAAATAATGTAGGTACAACAGTCTTAAACGTGTTTACATTACCTATTTAAAAAGTCTACCCAATCGCTGTTTAACACATAACCATGAGTCCAGAGTGAAAAGTTATAATAGAAAGCCATTATAGTAGTGCTACAGCGAATAATACGAGTGTATATAGAATGATGCAAATAATTATAGTTTTTGTTTTGTGTTGCTGCAAAAGTAAACGGAAATTAAGACCACGCCAATGCAGCAGTAGTAAATAGATAATTACTGTAGAGTATTGCAGAAAGCATTATTTTAAAATAATTAAAATAAAGATCACCTTCTGATGGGGGATATAAAATTGCGTCGAGTGGAAAGAAATAACAGTAGATATTATACCAAATTGAAATTGAAAAACAGTTATCAGCTTAGAACAATTGAAAAAGTATTTATCAATTTTGAATATACCTGTGAAAATAGGTAAAATCAAAAACGAAACCAAACAAGAAAATGTAAAAACCTTATTCGAAACAGGGATGGAAAAAATGATTTTGGTTTCAAGCCCTGCGTACAAATATTTCCACGTGTCAACAATGCCTGTTGTAATTTTAATTATTCTGTTAGCGTCGAAAAACGTAAATGAGAAAATTATTACCTATTCGAAGCTGTATACATATAGGTTGCCTATAGGCGCAATTTGAGCGGGTAGGGAATTGGAGTAGGTTAGTCTCTCTAAAAATGTTATATTTTAAGTGAAATAAATCTTTAATTAATTATCTAATATACATAATATGGTAAACGTTGTTTGAAAATATTATTTTCTGAAGTTTAAACAACGATTCATTTGTGTGTTATACATAATAGATATCGGATACAACCCACAGGCCACAAAATATAATAATATAGGTTTAATAATGGTATTACTAATTTTCAATTTCGAATCGATGGTCAAGATTATGATATATATAATATAAGAACCTAAATGTTGTTATTTATTTAAATAAAAATATTTTTCCCTTTAATAAAATATGTATTATATTATATTATATGTATATTAAATGCAAGAAAGTGGATGAGAAAAAAATCATAAATACAAATGTTAGATTACGTTACCAAAGCTATACGTTTTAAGGGTGTTTAAACAAGTGGTGTGGGGAGCAGAGCCCTCCACGAGTCTTTTTCATTTAATTATAAGTAAAGCCCCTATAAGACAAAAATTGAAATTGCGCCTATGATGCGAGGTGTCTTTCGCACTGTCCTAGTGTCCTGTTGTTTAAATAAATTTTGTAATGGATATTAATTTTTTACTCCAGACGATGAGCTAATTGCTATTTGAATTTTTATATTAATATCTGTAAAAACACCTCTATATATTATTCAAAACCTCTAACATCAACGTATTTATCATAAAAATTCCCATAGTATGAGAGACTCATCAGTGTACTCTCGACAAAATTGATGGGAACACCACTGCATAACATAGTATTATAAGGTTTACTCACCGTCTTGGTAAGCAGCCGGTAACAATCTGACCAACGCCGTGTTCACCGATCCCCATCCCGGTTGCTGCAGATTGTTGCAACTGCCGTCGAAGCTTCTGTAACGAGACCGGGGGTTGCAAGGTATGGTGGTCAGGCACACGTCCGCCACGTTTTGCAGAGCCACGCTCTGGGCCCCCGTGACCATGGTGCCGGCGGCTTGAGACTCGGCCCTGCCTGAAACAATAATAACAATGATAATGACGATAACACGAGCGTACAACTGACCGACTACGGCACTGATGATAAGTCGTTGGCGCAATAATGTCATTATTACTATTATGTTATTTTATTCTCTTATTCGGTTTCGTTCGGATATTACGATTATTATTATTATTATTATTATTATTATTATTATTATTATTGTATCGCGGAGGCAGCGGCGGTGGCGGCGGTGGCGTGTGCGCGAAGTGTATCGCATCGGTGGATTAGGCACGAGGATGGATGGTAATCAAATTTCGATTAAAAAATTCGTAGTTTCACGCGCGACCTTGTCCCGATTCATAAACATTTTGTTTTATATATATATATATATTTTTTTTTTCTTTTATCCACGCATATTTCTTATCGCCCGCGCGGTCGTCGTCTGACGTGTTCAGGTGGAAACAAACCCCGACGAGTGACGGATATACGGCGCGCTGCGGCAATTCGATGGCGACGAACAAAAATATTATATTAAGCATCGTGCACGCGGTCGCAGTACACATATACGCAGAATACCAGAATTTTCAACGGTGTTTGCGCGCAACTATATAATACCGCATAATAAATAATAATATACTACCATCAGAGAGTATATTATATTGAAAACGAGACGCTTGGAAACTGCGATAAAAGTCCGCCGCATGTATATACGCGCGTATTATATAAATAAATCATTGTTATTATTATACATTTGATACATAGCACTATTGTGGAACATCGTTTGTGAACACACTTTACGATAGCATCGGCGCCGTGTACACGTTTCGGAAACACATTTTTGTTTCGTCGCTTCGTGTAAGCACTGGAAACTTTTACGGTGTATCGAAACGTTCAAACGAATCAATATAAATCAATATAATGTAATATCATATGTAATCTATGTGTCCGTTGTTTAACAAGTTAACGTAAAAATATCATTATATGCAGTTCTACGTATTATAATACTATGGTCAAACGATGTATATTTATATGCTACTATAATTATCCATTTTTAGGATGTGTAAACATCTAACACAATACGGTCACATGCGTCTCTCTCTCTGCATCTCTTTATAATCACAGAACACAAATGCAATATTATATTGTGTTTGTGCTAAAGTTATCTTATGTATTAAATGAATCGCACATCTTTTAAAGTTTAATTCCAATATGTAATGATTTTCAGTTTGCATTATTGTTATTTTTTAATGAATTCTAGTAGTTATTATCAAATATGCAAACAAACAAAATGAAGATAATAAAATATACACGACCAACAAAGTATTTGAATATTAGTAACTGATATGACAATTATATATATTGAATATATTGATATCATATTCGTAGACCGTAATAGTAAATAAAATACTTTGGTCTCTACTGTTCTGTAGTTGGTACGTTTTAATCAAATATAACTGCTCTTCATTCATTGCTTGTTCATGACAATTGTAATATGATATTTTGACAATACATAGAGATGACAAGGTATAATTAAGTATATTTTTATTATAATCTTAACACGATGTATTAACTTGTCATATAGTTTCTTTCATGAACACTATTATATCTTATAATAAATGTATTAGAATATTCGCACTTCCACGATAATTATTAAAATTTCAGAAACGAATTTATATATATATATATATATATAATGTATATATGTTTTATTTAAAAAGAGCAATACAAACAAAACTGTTAAAAAAAATTAATTTTATAAAAATATCTACTACCTAGGTAAATATATCGCTATCTAGCGGAAAACTAATGCGATCGGGTTTTCACGAGTAAAAACTAGATTTTCATAAATTCATCAACATTTAAACGAAAAAGAGAATTCAATACAGGTTAATGATGTTAAACAGATACCTATTCAAAATAGTAAACTGGATCACATTAATAATCTCACGAATATTTATATAATATAATATAATACACATAAATATAATTTAAATAATTATTAGGTATTATTATTATTATTATTATTATTATTATTATAAAAACTATAATGAATCAATCATCTGAATTAAAAATGACTTACAATACTTTTAAATTATAATGTAAATCGTTAGTGATTAAAGTTAATTTTCAGTTTAAAGTTGAATATAACAATTTCTATCTGTTATTCGCGAAAAACTCCATTATTTTCTTTAAGTGTAAATTGAAATAAGTGTCTATAAGATTACCATTCACCAGTAGATAATTTTGAACCGAAAATATTAAATTCAAAATTTTCAAACGTATCGATGAGACTCCATACAAACAGTTATATCATCGCAATTAATAATTTATAATATGTCTGTATACTTAAAACTCGAATGGTCATTATCGTTCATAACAATCGGCATTAGTATCTCGCCAGGAGCTCTGTAGGATACAGCATTTGTTTGAAATATAATGAGTAGGTGGATGGGTGGTCGGAACAATTAATAGGTGAACAATGAACATATTTTAGTTATAGGTACCTACATTGAACCAGTATTGTACCGACGAAACATAATATTATGTATATCTTATCCACAAGCTGTAGTATTATTGATTATGCTATAAATAAGGATATAGATTGCGGTTGCTATCACCGTTATCTAGCATTTCCTCGGGTTCATAATATTCGTCACGAGTTATTATACCGGACCAAAATAAAATGCAATATTGCAATATTAAAAACGCGCCTATTATTGTTTTGCTGGATAAGATCACGGTGAAAAGATTTAGAAAAAAATATCAATTGAATGAATAATTTCAACGAGAAAACGCGTCAACGAATCGATATAGATTATAGAGATGTTGTTGTTTTGTTAATGCGTATCATACACTGCAGTGGGCCCCACAAACGCGTGCAGTCGACAATAGATATCAGGTCGCTTGAATCGAAAATGTTAACCGAATTATTGTATCGCGTTTTTAATTAATCCAAACGAAGGTAAAAAAATGTATAGTTAATATACGTTATGGTATTCTCAATTTAGTCGTGTTGCAAACCGTTGACGCACGTTGTTCGTGACAACCGCCGCTATCATGAGACCTCACTTCACAATCAGCGGCAGCGGAAACCTACAATCGAGCAAGTTTCATCGTCGGAGAGCACTTTTGAACTGTTAACTTATTCCAAAACAGTTATTAAAAAAACGTGCGTGGAAATCCGTCCGGAGTGCCGTTGCCACGGACAAAATTAATGTATTACGACAAAATAAAGGTTGTCGAGGGGGTGAGAGAGAGAACGAAAATCTAAAAATAATAGAGCCGCGACGGAGAAATAATAATAGATTCGTGGACGCGAAACGAATGAAAACCCGAGGTATACATGTACGCTGTACGAACCGCGAGCCCAAGCGTATGACGTGAAAATCCGACGTTGATGGGCTAGCCGAGGCGAGAAATGAAAAAAACTTACAAACAAAAAACACTAGGTGTACGATATATAAAGACGAAGGAAACACCATGAGGCCATCTATTGTTCAAGAGACGTGACCTCGGGGTATCATCATCATCATCATCATCATCATCGTTATCGTCGTCGTCGTCCGAACGCACAACATCCGATTGATCAACAAACGTTTCCGATTCCTGATATCGCGAGATCGGACCGGTCAGATGGTAATATGTGTTAGTATATACTTACAGTATAATATTATAATAATAAATATGGAATGTAATAATAATAATAATAATAATAATAATAATAATATATCTTCGATCTCCATTCCCTTGCTGTGCCGTCATCTCACTTCTCATTATCAATTTCATTATCAATGCCGGCTTCCTAATTGCATTCAAAGCACAACGCGACTATTGTGTGAATGCTCGATAAGCTGCAGTGTCGCGAGATGAAAACGAATGAATAAATAAAAAAAAAAATAATAATATATCATATTATTTTATCATTATATTCTTCGAGCGCATTCGAATCGTGCTTCGTGCACCGAAAACTGCGCGACTGACACTCCACTTTTCGCATTATACAGGGCGCACCATTTCGCAAATATCATCCTACGAAACAAATCAATCACCGTGCACAACACTTATTGTATCTATGGCGGGGATGGGGAGGATGCACATTTTTTTGATAAAAAATATTAGACGCAGTCGGTCCAGTTTGTCGCATCACGTTCGATCCATCACTGCAACCAATTCTATATTTACAGCAACCATTGTTCATCATTTCGCAGTAAAAGAAAACCACTATTATTCCACTGAAATATAGTAAACGCTCTGTATACGTGGCTTTCGAGTTCAGATTAGATTCACAATGAAAGCAACCTTAGTATTTGAATTGATGTATCATGATCTTTCAAACAATAACCAGCATGTACGGTCATATTCACAAACGCCCCTTGATCAACAGGCGTGTAATATAATTATTCAATACAAACACATAATATAGTGTTTTCCTCATTTAAGTTTCGTGTTTTAAGATCGACTGAAACACATTAATCAAATCCACATATGGAACGTGAAGATAAAATATATGCTCTTACAAAAAATATTATTATTATTATTATCACAGTCAATGTTCTGCATAGTATAATGCTATACTTATAGTAATAAATTGGTAGAAATATTCATCTGCAGAGTGGATGCGTTTTATCTTTTATAAAATGTGCAGCTCCATTTATAGATGTCAACACGTTTTGTGATTTCTCTTTTCGTCAATAAATAGATAATGATTTTGTGACTGTATAGAAACATTAAAAAAATTTTTCTGCCGATTAGTTTTTCACATTGCTTACATCGAAAATAATATACAAAAGCAGACAATAGAATATTTTTTAAAAATAGCTTAAAATGACATAGAAAATCGAAAGTCAATGAATTCTACGAGTGGTATGCAAACATAAATATAGTTATACCCGGATTTTAGTATTTTAGACTCTATACAACTTGTAATTTTACTCATATTATAAATTTAAAACTATAATTATAATATGCAGTAATATTTTTAGATAAACAGAAACCTATATTGATAATATTATAAGCATAATGCTCAAAGGTATTGCAGATTATTGTCGATGTTGTAACTAAATTATTACTATTGTATGTGAAATAATGAAATAATATTATATTAGAATCAACAATAATATGGTTTTACAGAGAATCGCTAAAATTGAATTATAAACGAAGAACTAAAAGAACCAAACGAGAATACATACATATTATTAATATTATATATATATATATATAAATTATTATACCATACATGTAGGCATCGTGGAGATAAATTATATGATTGAAATGAAAAAAGAGCTTATTATATTATTGAATTCGAATGTCAGAGAAATGTTTTGACAATAATAAAATAAATAACTTCAAATCTATGAACTGCAGAAATAAAATCGTATTATGATATTATGCGTGTACAACTCGCGGCGGTACATTATTCGCAGGCACAATAATATATATATATATATATATATATATAAATGTATATGTATAGTAGATACAACCGTATCTGCTATACGAAGGTCAGATAATTAAATTTGTTTGGTTCGTTGCTCACGAGGAAGTATGAAAATATGATCATGTGTAAATATGTTCGTTAGGTCACCGGATGAGATTTTGAGAAAGGAAAAAAACTACAGAAACGAAGGTTCTATATCCGAATATACGCGTTGTTTGTTCAGCAGAGATTCGCATATTGTAAATTGTAATATACATATTATATAGGTAATGTTTACTTTCACAATTTATAATACACACATACGCTACATACCAGTGGTTGAATTGGAAAAAATATGTAAGGACAGTCTAAGTACAATATAGGTAGTTGAACAATTAGCATTCTAGAGCATGGCATGAATCTAAAAGTATTCCGAATATAGTAAAGAGGTACGTTATAATATGGAGAAAAATGAAGAGTAGCTCCACCCCTCTGCGTTCTCCATCAATTTAACTTTTTAACTACTGCTATATACCCGACTTATCGTATTATGTGCAACATCGAACGATTAACGTAATGCGCAATTAAACCAAAATAAAAAACAGGACGAAGATTCGCTCAGCTGTACAGTAGGGGGTGGAGTGGACCTCGTTCATAGGATAGATTACTATAACGGATGTATTAAAGCTGAATGCAATGTTAGGTATCATTGCTTACGAAAAATGATTCTGAACGAAAATGAATTGTTGGTTTAGAATAGGTATATATATATACCTTATATGATATATTGTGATAAATTTAAATTGTAATATTCTATAAATATTTGCTTTCAAACACTTATAAATAATTATTACACCTATATATTTCAATAATTTTTGAATGATAATAAAAACAACTTCTGTGAAATTTTATTAAATTTTTCAAGTATTTTGTTCAAGCGAATTTTTTTTTATCAACAATGATAATAACAAAAATTAAAAAAAAACCGAATATTTGAAGTACCTATAAATAGCTTAAAAATTATTAAAATATTTTGAGAAAAAAAGGCCGATTTTAACACCTGATATAAAAGTTTCAAGTTCCTACGGATTATATTTTATGAATAATAACCAATATTTAAAACCGTTTGAAGATATGTGGATATTGAATGCAATTTCGTAAAAATTAACTTCAAACGTTCATAAAAATTTTAAAAATTTTTCTCGAAAGTTCAGTAGAAAATTTTGAATAGTTACTTGAAGAAAAACTTATGCATGACTTTGTGTTAAAACTTTAAACCTTAAGTATTAACATCAAACTTTATGAATTTTTAACTACAAAATAACTTGCAAATAATTATAAAATTTTGAAATTTAATAGCTTATAAAAAAAAATTTTGTATTTAACGATTCTTGATTTTTTTTAATTGTGATAAGTACAACTTAAAAACCTTTTGTTAAATTTTTATTATTTTTCGGGTGGCCAAATTTTTTTTATTGATATTTCAAAAAATAAAAATACTTAGAAAAATCAAAACTGTCTATAAATGATTAAAAAAAGCCAAATACTTCGAACACTAAACCATGCATAGAAAATAATGTTAATTTAAAAATTTTATGTAAATTGCAAGTATTGTAGTTTTTCGGTATTGAGCATTTTAAAAAAAATGTATTTTGTCAAAAAGTGGTTTTCCGTCATTTTTTATGGATTTTCCATACACTTTTGAAAACTACTGAACATATTTAACTTTTGACACGCCAAAGTACCAACTAGATTTACTTTACTTTCAGGGAAGTTGGTGTATAAGAAAATCAAAGCATTTTTACTGTTTCAAAAGGTGTAACCAGACACAAAAAATAAATTAAACATACATCATTGTAAAATCAGTACATTTATCACTCCATTCAGAATTCAAAATGTTTAGGTATTTCACAAAAAGGGTCCCCAATATTTTTTTACGGTGGGCCAAATCTCAGATTTTCGGAATCGCAGACCAGAACTACTGAGATATGCATATACAGACAGAGAAAGAAAATTTAATCGAAAATGAACAAAAATTATTTTCTAAACATTTTATTATTTTACCTATATTATAAATTATTATTAGTTGTTAAGAACAACACCTGAAGAAACAAATTTAATCTATAATTATTTTTATTTGATCATTTTTTTTTATAAACAGAATCAATTATTAAACTGAAAATTATTGTAATAATTTCAAAACATAAGTTTACTTATCTGTTAGAAAAACTGGACGGGGTATTCTATATATTTTCAGTAGTACATAATATATAAGGTATGCATACATAATATTATTGTACACTGTTATGCGTTGTCCTCCAAACAATCACGCTCGAACATTAACGCAATAATAATATTGCACACGTGTTTACATATTTATTCGATTCCGTCCGTGTGTGTGTACTCCGCAAATGAGTATACGCGTTCAACGATTTGCATATCAATAATAATTAGTCGATTCGGAAAAAAATTGTCTATATTATTATTATAATTTATCATCTCGGTGGACTCTGTTCTTCTTCATTTTTTATTTTTTGGTTTTTTTACCATCATAAATCTCGATATTTCAATCGTAAATCGAGTTGCTAAGGTTATACATTATAATATACACATCACAACCTTATAATGATATCATCATAATACTATATAATATATTATACATGATACTTGATAGTAATAATATTATGTACGTGTCTCTATAAAAGCATAACATACCTGTTGCGAGTGTAAGAGTTTTGCTATTTCAATAATATTATATCGAACGCTTCAGACACAGAACACGATCCGCGGGTAACATCCTGACAAACATAATATCATATTCATAACATTTCAAACCCGTGTGCATGCTCTTAACGGCCTTCGAACTTCGTATGATGACATTGATCAATTAATACAATGTGCGTATAATTATCGGAACGTTATGAATTTTTATAAAATCTTATGGCTTCGGGATAGGTATTATATTATTATGTTTTGAAGATTAAAATTATTTCCAATCGCGAAACACATAATAAAATAACATTGTCGTTAATGCAATAAACAAAAATCTTCCGAAAAATAATAGCAATAACTACCTTCGACCAGGACTAACGTGTTTCAAAAAAAGATTTATTGCAAGTGTTTTTAGTCATTTCTCCAATGGACTATAATTATTTTCACTTGGAATGACATCCGTTCAACTTTAATATGATCCACACTTCGATTCCGTATTGTTTGGCACTCCTTAATCCTATGAATATGATAATTACCTGTATAATCGATGAATTTCTCCGACGTTAGTTTTAATTTTTTATATTTAAACCTTCCAACTCATATATTATTACTGTTATTATAAATTATAATTCCAGAGTATTAACGTCGATAAATAATTTGAGCCATCACGCTACTATATATATATAGTCGTTACAATAATCTGTATACTGTCGTCATTATTCTATATAATAATATAGTCCATACAATATTGTTTATGAAAATGTGTTACTATTACTCGAGTATACGCTCACTATTTAGTTTCTCAAAGGATGTCGATTTTTATTGTTTTTCCCTCGAAGACCAAAACGCGTTACCACATTACAACAGCTACATCTATATGATCTCGTATATTCGTATATAACTTTCAAAATTATAAATATAATAATTACGGTACAGCTAGTATACGTGATACCGCGGTGGGGATGATCTCCAGACCGCAAAAACAATAGAAACCCGGAACACAATATTGTTCAACCCAAGATCGTATATATGAACACGTTATTATAATATTGTATATACTATTATAATATAGTGCGTATAATCGAAAAACAATCGCGCGTTTAATTGCGAGCGCGAACCGTTGAACGCGTGTGTATATTGACATATTATATATTTTTCTCCGAACTCACCGATCCTGGAATTCCATGGCAAAAAGTCAGCGAAACTCTGTCTCCGGGTCCGGCCGTTCATGTCCGTCTGTAACAAAAACAATATGGATTTATACATAAATATCGCCGTATTATTTTAATATATAGAATATAATCAACACGCGTAGTCCGGTCGAATGCACTTTCGCGCGATCTAAATTTTATATTCATCAAACGATAAATAATAGCGATTAATAATATGTAAATCGGACGACGCGCGACGTACCGTATACACGTGTAGCCATTATAATAAGCTCTGCGCACTATTACACGTATATATATTATTATCTCGTACTCACATATTATACATAATAATATATCAGTGGTGACCAACTATTTTTTTATCCCAAAAATCATTGCAACAGAAAAAACAATTTTTTTTTTCCTGGTTAACAATTCAAAATCGTTTAAGCCAAGTATAGTATACAGTCAATGGAAACATATTTAATCACGGATTAATCGTGGGCGCCGTATAAGTATATATATATATATAGTTGGTCACCACTGTCACGTGTCCGTATACAATAGGCGCCACCGTTTCGACACGAGAGCAAAAATAAATATATTACAATATAGGCGCGTATAAACCTCGGGTGAGGCCGACGACGTTTCGCTCGTGTCGTGTAGCTGATATTACTGCGATGCGGGCGCACGTCCAGAACGATATTAAGTAAAAAAAAAAAAAGTGCATAATTTATTTTTCTCTTCGCACCGCGCGCGGATACGCATTATTTATATTATACAACAGCTCTGGCAGCTAGAAACGGTTTACGACGGGACATATTATAAATAATACATCATATACCTATATCCGTATACGCGATTTCGCTACACCCCTTTCGTCGGACCATGTATTATTGACTATATGTACTACGTTCGTTAAACGAAAGTCGCCGTATTATTATTACTGCATTGTTGTTGCTGTCGTCGTCGTCGTCGGTCGGTCGTCGTTTGAACACACACACACACACACACACACACACACAAAGGTATACGTCCCGGTGTCGCGCCCGATCCTTTCTCTGCAACAAACGCGCATATCACGCAATGCATGCAGCATAATGTTTACATTTTATACCCTTTGCTGCAAATTAATACGTGAATGCACGAGAGTATTATGGTATTTAATGTAAAGAACACGCGCCTACGTGAACATTACGCACATCAGTTTCACTGTATACATGTGTTGCAGTGAAATCGCCGTAAATGTATACTATACGCGGTATATTAGGAGAGGTAGGCCTACACGGCAAGTTAAAACATTAAAATAGTGATACACGTGACTATTATTATACTCGTATACGTGTCCTGCAGGCGGGCGCATTATTGTTTCATTCGCGCTCTCCGTGGCTCATAAAGAATTGATCTCGCCGCCGTCGCCTTAAACGGGATGATTTATACATCGCGTGTATTTTATTACTACGGTGTGTACGTAATAGTCGTACGATTTACGATCTATAATACGACCCCCGTGACGTGCAAGTGCTGCAGTCGAATATCAGATTAGGCGATTTATCATCTGTGTTCGCCGCGACTAGATCTCACGTTATTTTTATTTCACTCACTTTACTTACCGAGCAGACTATTTAATCACGCGTGCATATTATTACATATTATTACACTGCACTGTATTACATTAGTTCCTACTCGAAAAAAAAAAAAAACAGTTTTTCATCGGGTCGATACAGAAGTTAATGTTTCATTTTATCGTATTTTTATATCTTTAAAATTATATAGCGGCATATAATATAATAATATGATATTCTCATTCGTATTTTTTAATAACCTCGTAATGCATTTTTAATAGCCACATCCGAGAACCGTTTAATCTATAATAAATCTAAAGTAAATTATGTTTCGTTGTATAATTTTTGTAGGCATAAATTGTTATCCAATAATAGGTACGATTGTACGCTTATAAACCTTATTACAAATAACTATCGTTGTTAATATTTTTATTTTTTTATTTTATTACACGGTTTTGTTAAATTGCACTGCAAGTTAATGTTTTTTTACATATAATTAATGCTCTGTTTTAATAATAATTGAATAAACACCGTGTGCGTATCACTCATGCAGTTTTGAATTGTATCAGATGTATATTATTGAATAATAATCGCTATAAATGATCTAATGTGAAATCCTAAGCGGAAGAAAAAATTCACGTGACAATATTAAATACGAATACAATATGTAATTATTATTTCTCGGTAAACTGGTATCGAATTTCTCTTATTGAAATTGGCATTCGCGAAACGCATCAGACGTGTCTTGATACAGGTGTAGAATATAAAAAAGCTTTATAAATGTCGAATAGAAAATCGTTTGTTGTTGTATAAATAATATTGTTAACGTACAAAGCCCGAATATGCAAAAAATATTGTTTAATGAAATACAAACGCTATTACAATACTTATAGTTCAAAATATTATTTTGATTTTATCTCAATGTTACTACTGGATAGCTTCTTTTCTCTTGCCTTCGTGTAATTTACATAATATATTTTGTACGCTCATATTATAACAATTATTACAGATTAAATATTTTTCTAATAAATGATAAAGAAAAAAATAATTTTAATTTCAAATAAAATATTTTGACAAAGCAAATATAATTCACATAAATACTGAGTAATTTGTAGGTATACCTACTTAAATCCTAACTTTATTATAAATTTTTTTTTTTTTAAAATTATAATCGTTTGTGTTGTACATAACTCACAGTTCAAGGGTGTCCGTGACCAGATGATTGTAAACAAAGATAACAATTAAAATCTCGTTAGCTAAATCAATATTCTAATACTTGTTTGCATATAGTAAATAAATGTAAAACTTTAATTTATTACTAATTAATATTATTATTACCTATGCGTGCGCGTATAAATAAATATAAAAATTAAATAAACTATTAGATACATTATTGTGATTATAAATGCAATATTTTAATTTACTTTTATTTTTTTTACGGACAATCCATACGTTGGTTTTTCCATTTAAACATTTTAAAACAGAGTTCGAAATCGTTGATTTAAAACGCTAACACAGCTCGCATCTACTCCCGTCTCGACAGTGCAGTTATAAAATATACGTATTTTATTCACTAGCACTTGTTTTTACCCTCTAAACGCGTCTACCCGGTAAATCGTTTCGATACTATGCTATTGTTCTTTTTGGAGCCACTTAGGTACATGTAACACTGCAGTTCAAATAATATAGTGTATTTGCAATGCAGTTGCAGGTATGGTTAATATACGGCATCGATCGAAACATTACCTACCCCGCCGTGTTGCCGTTTGTATTGCAATGAATAATCGTGATCAACAAAATAATACACAATATCGATCACGTTGCAGCAGTAGACGCAGTAGATGATGATAGTAATATTATTAATAATAATAATCAAAACAGCCGTGACGGGTGTGAGCTAATGCTTAATCCATAATCATAAACCAGTGGATATCTATAATGACAATAATATACCATGCACGAAGGTTCAAAGTAAGTAATAATAACATAATCATCATCATCATCAAAATCGGCATCGTCGGGTTCGTCGCCTGCATCTACGTTATTATTAGGTAGTGAAACTGCGCGGAGTCGACGAAGCGAAATTCCTTACGCGCGCAGATGGATTGCTTTCGATGGTCGTCTGAATCTTTAAACGCACAATGTCAAGATCGCACACAACAAAACACACATACACACACACACACACACACACACACACACACACACACACACTACTCGCACACCCGTTTTCAGATGATGACAAAATGGTAGAAAGTCGTTTTGCATATTATCATATACGCACGTACGCACGCGCGCGCACGATCCGTATAAATAATGCGCACGTCCGTCGCAGACAATGGACCACGCGTCTCTCGTCATCTTCGGCACGCGACTTTCCGAATTTACGACCGCGCCCCCGGTCAGCGGTCTCGATGCGGACGCGTGTTCGCGAGTTTGTTGAATCGTTAAGGCGGAATGGAAAAAAATAAAATTAACGCCACCTACAACTCGATGATTTACGAGACACTATACATCGCACATGCTGCGAACGCTTTTGGTCTCGGTTGTAAAACGCGCGAGCACTGGCAAATTGGTTCCCAAACTTTTTTCGATCCGGCATCGCACTAAAAATGAACAATCGTGCGCCTCCCATGCATTTAATATATAAAATGTAAACAACCGTATTATGCGTTACGATTAAATTACAGTTATTTGGTTCTACATTATAATCACATCATTTTTTAGTACCTAAGTATATAGCATAGTGTCTACGTCAAAGTGTTCTAAAATCAAAGTACCTATACGATTCTCACTACTCGCCTCCACATTATATGCACTTTCGGCTTCCGTGGGGAGGCGTACCACAATGTTTTTCTTCTTCTCCGACCGACGACCACATTCCCGTGTTACCACCCACTATATACCGCGGTATACTATGCTGAATACTGCGCAGTGCGCATCCGTTGACAACTACCAGATCTGCGCTATAAACTCGTGCATTCCACTAATACGATAAATATAATATTCACACAATCGCGTGCACAGTGTGCACACCCGCTGTAATATTAACGGTCAGTCGGCATACACGCATACGTCATCATTACCTACCTCAACACCGTCATAACTCGTAATATATTATTGTCTACTACCCGGATCCGAAACGCAAACGAAATCGAACCAACGTAATCGACGGACAATCGTGCGGATAATCATACACGCGGACAATCGTGATACCGTGTTGTACCTACGTAACACGATGTTATGTTTCTTCTGAAGTCCGTTGGATATCTCGCTTGTTCGCTCTTGTACGTATAATATTATGATACACACCACACACGTGAGTAGACCACGCGGATATCATGTGATAGAGGTTTCCGCCGCCGCCGAACCAGTCGCGGTCCACTCGCCCTACAGCAGTAACCGCATACGGCCTATGACGATATACTATTATACTATACATCAAACAACTCATTATACACGAATAACTATCCAATATTATGGTTATTGCGAGGCGTATATTTTAAACCACAATCGAGAACCGACGACGACGATGACCAAAATACTCTAGAACCGTATTCCTTCGCCATCGTCGTAAATACAATGATGCACGCGTATATATTATTATTGTTAAGTTAAACTGACTGAAATTATTAAATAGTAAAGACTATGTTTGCTTTTAAAATATTACGTGTTCTAAAGTAAGTTATTGGTTTCAATATTATATTCGTACAGTTCAGGCTTGAAGATTAGAACCTATATATATATATTTGTTTTTTTTTTATTTGTAATTAATATTAAGAAAACCACATACAACCAAATTTCTTTTGATTGAACACAGTGCACCATCAGTCATCACCATTTTATTTCAAAGCATGGTTATGACCGTATAATATTATATTTAATATTGAAAACAATTTTTTTCAATAAATTCCATATCAATACTTTTCTTAAGCTTAAAACATTAATAAATGTTTTTCGTAATTACTGGAGGGTATTTAATAATTGGGCAGTTCACACTTCAATTAAATTATTCGTTCAAAATAATTGACCAATTAATATTATCACGGGCAAGATCACGGTGACAACCGCAGCTGACTATAATATAGTTTCGTTGTTACGCAACGTTGAGTATCCGAAAATTATTACCGGCGATCGAATAGCATTTATTCGCATACCGAATGCACTTGAATCGTATATTATTATATTATAATATTATAATATTATATAATATTATACGTCATAATCGTGAAACAGAGATGACGTATATATTACCACTAAATGTGTGTTAACGAAATAAAAATTGTTACGACGAACCCGGTTGACATTGGACTCTTGTTAAGACGTACCTACACATGCATATTATGCGCTTTAGTAAACACGGAATTTATTGTAATACGATAATTGCCTAAGCTGTGCAATTGTAAGTGGTCTTGACCTAAAATCTACGCACACAGCACACAGGCATTAATTTTTCATGAATAACCAAAAAAAAGAACAAAAAACAAAAATGTTCTCGTAAATCTCTCCACAACCGTATATGGTTTTTTTTTCTGACAAAAAGTCTTATACACCTCGTTGATGATTTGCATTCGAATGCTACAAAGCGTCGACCGTATTATAGAAAAAATGTGTTTTATGTGCACGCGCGACCGGCCAAATATTACGAATAATAATTATCACAACAAAACCCTTCGACTTGGCCCGTGTAATAGCTTCGTAAAACAAAAAATGTCGGATTATTTGTACTTAATAATATAAGTACTATAAAGAGGTAATATAATTATAATAAATGTAATTAATGTTAAGATATTATTGAAGTTATCCAATTTCAGTGATTATTATTTTATTTTTTTTTTATTAGCCTTTAAATTACAGTTATTATGTTTCAATAGTTAATTTATTAGTGACGAATTTTTTTAGGAAATATAGAAATGTCCATTGCAATTTTTTTAGGACCTTAATAAAGCTTAATAATATACCTTATAATCATTGTATTCGTCTTATTTCATGTCGTATGTAGAGTGAATAATTTCTCGCTAAATAAATAAATTTAAAATTATTGAAACCAAATAGTTGCTGTTTAATTCAATTTACTCAGGGTTTATTCATTATAATGATAGTGTTATATATTATGCTTAAATATTTTTTCCACGGAACAAAGTGGAGGGTTTTTGTTTTGATATGATGTATGTGCGGGTCAAACAAACTTTAATTATCAACTGATATCCAAATATCCAATAATACGGCTTTTTTTTCATTCCCCCTCCCCCGACAGTTTGTTACGGTTTCCTACGTTATTGTCTATCACGGTCTGTCTACCGATCGACGATGGACGAGTACATGGGTGACATAATTTAAACGCCATCATCGGACAAAGAGTGAGCCGCCAACGATGACGTGTCGATGTTACTGTATTGATATGTTCATTGTCAAGTTGATGATATCATATATTATATAGCAAACTCATGTGTATTATATTATATTATTATTATTTCAATGTCACGGGCGGGCGATGATACACCTATATAATATTATAATACACAATAATTCGTACTAATTTAAACAACGCCAGTGCCACGTGTTCCAATCGCGTTTAATATAATTTATTCATTTGAATAAATAAATCGTAATAATGCCAATTTTTCGTACGAAAACACGACAGTTAATATATTATTATTATAATATAACGGGTAACTTTGTCGATGATTTTACGAAGAAAAAAATGACACATTGGAAACCATCATGCTTGGTAAATAATTGAATAATATTATGTTTACAGGTATACGAAAATAAGTTCCGTTCTGCAGAGAGGAAATCGTAATAATGTATTATAATCCGACTCGAATACGAAAACACTCGAATGATATGGAAATTCAAATCAGTTTTCAAAATTCTTATCGCACATTAATAGTTTCATTGTTATGGTTGACAAAATATTAGTATGTTGGCTAGAATAACACTGATCACCACCAATCCACTTAGTATGCTTTTCTTCGTGTAAAACCGAAAACGCTTAACGCCCGTGGTATACACGGTTTGAGTATTATAATATAGGTACCCAAACTACCTATATAGATACAGCGTTTCGCAACGGAAGACGTGTGTACACGTATAGTAATAAAATGACCCGTTAAAACTGCGTTACCTATATTATATTATTCAACAAGACAACAACGGTGTTTGAGCAATTACATTTTTCGACGGGAATTAATTACCCTCCTCCCTTACCCCGCCATCGCACTGGAGGATAACAACAATAGTACACCCATTAAAACGCGTATATACATAATAACGTATGAAATACGTGCGTTTACACACAGAAGTCACTGCGGCCGGTGGACTACACGCGTTTATAGAACGTAATAATACGTAATAATATAATATTTTCCCCTACGCTCGCAGCTACTATATGATATACATATACCTTACATGTAAGTGCTGCTCGAGTCGATTCAGTTCCTTGGAGCACATTCGCGCGTAATCTCCGTTTAACATCACGTTTATGGTCCGCTCGTGACCAAGGTTATGGTGATCTAAATATGGCCCCCACGGTTTTGGCGGCAAACGCGCATCCGCGGTACCGTCGTCGTATCAACCAAACGCGTATTGTATTATATTATGATTATCACATGTTACACCACCGCGCTATTATGTTACACAAATTGTTATTATAACGATCTACACGTTTTATCTTTCCATAAATATAAAATTACACGGGTCAACGACAGTTCCCCACCCACGTGCACGCATGCTGGTAGATATTTCGAAAGCCTTGACATCAAAAAAAGCCATCTAAATCAAACGAAGTCTGGAAAAGTTTCGCAACCCGCGATGTGCTTGTGTATTTTTTATATAAGTATGCAAATGGTTAATTCGAAAACAATATTCATCGTCCGACGACGAACGTTATTACAAAACAAACAGCGTCGTATTATAATATTATACGACACCGGATCAAAGGTTAGGTGGAGCAGTTGGTCAATTGATTTAACGACAGTGATTGAGCGTCGTCAATATTATAAACGCGCATATAATAGACACAGCAAAGCCGCGTAACAAACTGTATTAACATCACACGATTGCAATTAAAAAAAAAAAAACGAGTCCACTGCTGAAATTCCTTATTGACAATTTTTAACTCCACTTTTGGACGTGGGTACGTCGTCGCCGCCATAGCTGCAGCAGTTGTTTGCGAATGATATCCGATGCAACCGATATGATTTGAAAACAAATAAAGTGTGCAGAGAACGCGCTAGGTTTTAGGTCAAGAACGTCTAGGTCTAAGACTATCCGGCTCGCTGCAGGAATGTCCACGCTCCGCGTAAAAGCTGATCGCAGTTTCGCTATTATTAATATTGTGTTTCATCACACTGCAACGGTCCACGAGATCGTTAAGTGCGTTGGTGTTGTTTCTTTTGTATACACGACCATCGTCGACGCGCATAGTCGTGACTATATACTATAGTCGTCGAAAAAGGCACATAAGTTGTGCTGCTGTCTTATATATTTATTATTTATAATTTTATATTATAAGGGTATATGTGAGTATGGCTTGAAAGTTGTCTGAATGCGAGCCGAGTATTCTTGTTTGCAGAGATTCAATATTCATTATGTTTCCGGATTTATAGTAAAACATAAAACGTAAAAAACGATATTTTTATAACACTTATGATATAGACGGTACATTATTCCGTTGGAATAGGTAATGGAATACCGCGCATGCGTTATAACTCACTAAATCGTTAAAACACCACCATTATGAGCCAATGTCAATTATTTCCGCAGTACATAATTTCAATAGATACATAAATAATACGGATGCGCGCTACATTTATTGCTGTTACACGTTTCAATATTGTTAATGCGTTTCGATTGGATCGCATACACATTATATTATTAATATGCGGTTTAGAACGAAAAGCGTTATTAAATATTATTATGAAGATCGTTCAAAGTGGCGTGCGGTGTGTACGTGATTCGCGAGTGTAGTCACTAAACATCATGAGTTTATAGAAGGTCGAATCATTCGAAGCACGAATTTTATTAAAGATATAGTAAGGAATTTGAATAATACCAAAACGCGCGAGCGGTATACGCGTAGATAAACATTTACACGTCTCCGCGTAAATGTATATTGTAACAGCTTATAGGTATACACGATTTTTCTCGTCAAAAAATGTAAACGTGCGTATATTAGGTGTATTATATATGCACACGACGGTGGAGAGCTGTAGGTATATGGGTGTTTCAATGTCAGCACGCGACGCGTATTCGAATGCGGTGCTGGGTAGTACAATAGACGAATTTTTACTTTTATTCGACATAAATGATATGTACGTAACACAGACATTTGCATAAAACGTTTTAGCCGTTGTCCAAAAACCAATACCCGTATCATAATATACACACCTCTATAGGTCATCACGCATGCAATGTACCGCGCACGCTCATTATTGTATCGCTACTGTGACAACATTTTTTGTGCCGCGTATTAGAGGGAACTTCTTATAATTATACATACCCAACTATACGTACACGATAATCACGCGAGCATACTTCTATAACATAAAAAATGATAATGTATAACCTATATGTACGTATACCTTTTATTATACTTATTTATCATAGCTGCGGATTTTGGTTTGAAATCATTGTAGGCTTCTATAGATGGATGTAGGTACACCTGCTTGTATAACAATGTTTTTCATAAATAATATTACTGTTCATATATATTGTCCGGTCCAATAAAGTTCTCGAGAAAAATAAACTATACAATTCTAGCTTTGAGTTCAAGAAATTATCGTCAATGTTAGACAAAAATAATTAGTCCGGAGTACCATATTTTAGATTCAAATAAAAATGTACTCAACTTTAACTTTTCTTATGATTAAAAATTAAATAACAAAAAAAAAATCAATAATGATTAATAATCAAACTTACCGTATACGTATTGTAACAAATTCTTTTTTACAAAATTTATATGCTTATTTATGGTACATTTTTTTTATATATATTTTCCTTTTGAATCTCGTCGAAAAAGATATTAATAATTAAAAGTTCCCGTTCCCACACGAAACTAAGTATGTAAGTGGTTATATAATATTTACAAGTTGAAAGTTCGACAAAAAAAATCATAATATACTAGACATTTCCTATACGTGGCTATTATACTTTCTGAAATCGTAAATACATAGATAATGCTTTAATAATATTATTATTATTTTATGTATCTATGTGTTCTGTATTCAATTAAAAATTAGGCTAGATATTAGTCATTTTTTTTACGAAACACGAAAATAAACAAATTTTAATGAAGTCACCTTTAACAACATTTAAGTTGTATCAATCTTAAGTAATAAAGTGAGAAGGAAACTTGTATTTGTAACAATATTTTTTCGTATACTTAATCATGGGTGATTTTGATCTACTATCTACTATCTACTATCTACTCTGTCTAATGTCTCGCATAGCAACTTATACACTCATGTGTAACGACAGATGGTGATGGCGGGTCAGAATTTTCGAAGGGTTATACAGTTTGACTGCAAATACTATAATACAGACGAATGGGGTCAAACACGTTTACGTTGTATTTGAGACGTTTTCAGGGTAGTAGGAAGCTACTAAGGCTTGAAAAACATCTGAGAGACACCTTGTGTACCCTTCGCCCAACGTAGAGCCATCACCAGTGTCCATATAGATAATATGTGTAATAGGCAAATACCGGTACACAGTTTACGTGGTGTGCACAAACACGTGTGGCGTATTGTTGTCATTGAAAAATCGACAAATTTCGATTTTGTAAACATAATACATACTTAATAATAGATTTAATTCGTCGGTAGTGATTATCGCGCGGCGTGTCTGGTGGGCGGCGGCGATATAAACGCGCGATTTGACGGGCGAAAATCAGCGGCGACGTGCGCGCGCGCGCGATCGTGACGGCCCGCGGTGGAGGCGTTGCTGGACCGCGGCGGCAAGTTCAAGGACGCGATCGTCCTCAGTGGCGGTGGCTGCGAGCGTACATCGACCGGATACTTGTGCAAACAACGGAGACAACTATACATATGTACATATTACGTAGCAGACCTCAGACGATGCGGCATAAGGACGAGCAGGAACAGAAAAAGGATGAGTGGGAAGAAAAACTATCGCAGGATGAAAAAAAGAACGGTTATATTACGAAGCATATGCGCCTAACACTATTTTAAAATTTGACCAGTGTACAGAGGAGAGTGGGCGAGTGGTTACCGTATGACGTATATGCAATTCGGACCAGAATATGTGCGATTACGTACACGTACATTTAAGATAAATATTAATATACGTACATATACAGGTAATAAATTGTACATAGTACATTGTACAGTATACTTATATACTTCATAGTTTCACGGTTGTTTTATCTGAGTACTTTTTTAAAGAAGTTTGGTGTCACTGATAGCAGAGATCGGGGATGTTTTCCAAGATTTCGAGTTGGAACGATGACGGTGAAAAGTCTAAAACCCCATAAATGAATAATTAATGACTAAAAATCTATGCGAGCGGCGGCGTGCTCCCTTTCACGTCTCGCGCGCGTTGCCGTCGGTCGGTCGGTCGATCACAATATAATATAACGTTAGCGGCTGCTGCTGCCGTTTGCCCTTGCCAGTCCGACGGTTTCTTTGACGTACGCATAGAACACGTCGGATGAGTAACCAGTTCACGTCGTTATTTATAACACCTAGTCATCCTGCTCGACTCGCGATTTATGAGCTCTATAATATTATACACCTTCCGCGTTGTTCGCCAAATGCACCGATGCGATATTGTAAAAAATATTATTATTCATAATGATGGCGATAATAATTATACTCCGCGGCGGTTGCACGTTCACGCGCAGTACCTATGTAAATAGAAATTACCTATATTACATTTTATTATGGGCGTTTACAATCCCGCATGCTAAGTACGAACGTGTGTGTCCGTTTGACCGATATAACGCGCACATCCGATTCGAACCTACCCTGTAAGCGCATGTGCGAAAACCGTTGTGCGTTTCCGAGTACATGATCTATTTTTAGATTCTGAACGGAGTAATGGAATCTATTGATTTTACAATGATGTGCGTTTTTTTTTTTTTTTGTGTCTAACGACACCTTTTTTTACAATAAAAATGCTTCGATTTGCTTAAACAGCAACTTTTCTGAAAGGAAAGTGAATGTAGATGGTACTTGAGCAAGTCAAAAATCAAAATTTTTTAATACTTTTTGAAAAAATCGAAAAAAACGATAAAAATTTACGAAAAACCGGGAAATTTTACGCAAAATCACGTATTTACAAACAAAATTTTTTTTAAAATGCTTTAACTCAAAAACGAAAAACCGTAACAACTTGAAATTTTCATCAAATCTTTATATTGGCATTCTCTATACATAGTTAAGTTTTTAAAGTATTTTGACATATTTTGAATTATTTATAGACAATTTAAATTTTCGATTTTTGTAAGTTTTTTTTTAAATATCTATACAATTTTTTTGGTTGTCCGAAAACTCTTGAAAATGTATTAAAGGATTAAATATAAGTTATACTAATCGTAACTAAAAAATATCGGAGATGGTTTCAATCAAATTTTTTTTATAAGCCCATAAAGCTCAAATTTGTATTAAATATGTTAAAATCGAGATAATTTGCAAGTTATTTTGTAGTTGAAAATTCATAAAATTTTTTCTGTTTATACTTAAGGTTCAAAATTTTAACATTAGGTTTTCCATGAGCTTACCTTCAATAATATATAAAAAAATTTCTACCAGACTTAAAAGAAAAATTTTATGACTGTTTTAAATTTAAATTTTTACGAAATTGCATTATAATTCAATTTAAATATAAAATACTATATTATTATACAAACATTTTAGACAAACATATTAACTCCGTTCAAAATCGTTATTCGTATACAATAATATTTATCATTGCATTCAAATTTAACAAATCCATTGTAATAATGACCTATCCTATAAACGAGGTACACTCCACCCCCAAGTGTACAGCAAAGCGAGGCCCACCCGTTTTTTTCTTTCAACTTTTAAAAAATTTTTAAAGTGTTTAAAAAAAAATATTTAACTAAACGATATTGGAATATAAAGTAAAAATTTATGCTCACACAATACCCGTTTTTCATGATTTTACTGCTATAGGTACAGCATTTAAGCAAAAATGATTATGTTCATAACAAACTTTAGAGAAAATAAAATGTGTCGATAATGGTAAGTTCTTCTAGTAACGTTGTTAAAACATACTATTACAGTTTTTTAAAAGACGTGGTGAGATAAAATTATATAAGCACTTTTATTTTAAAATCTAATTAATATTTTTATCGTACCAAAAGAGAAAACAGTACAACATAGATAATAATTTTTGGAAATAATATTCCATTAAATAACGAGTTTATAAACGTAAACGTATACATAATCGAAATAAAAATATTTTAATTTTATCAAAAATATATTAATTAAATATTATTATTGTATAATACTCATACATTTATTGTTATTTGTTGCACGCGTATATATATATTATAAATTATAAGTTAAAATATATTAAATTGTGTATGAAGTATTTAAGTATTTTTAATGCTAATGGTTATAATTCGGATATAATTAGGTAAGTATTATATTAAGATTGAAAAATTACTTAAAATCTTTTCACTTTTAAGTTTTTTTTAATAAATAATTTATTATACTTGTTTTTAATAAGAACCCTATGGTTTTAGGAGATTTTTGCATTCGAATAAAAAACGTATGATTAAATATTATTAAGTATTCTTATAAGCGCTATCCTATCGCTCTTTGAGAAATTAAAATATTATATTATCGGTGTACATTCTTCGGTTGCAACAATTATGACGTCTTACATGATATTAGAACATAAAATCGCCCGGTAACAGAAATACATAACCCGTATAATACAATACCGTATAATATATTATAACACAACGATAATGTGGTTAAATATTGGTGAACTTACCGTGGAGCCGGATGCGTAGAGTACAGCAGTGCACAGGAGCACTGCGATCTTGACGGTTTCCATCGGAGACCTCTCGTGCGTGTTCACCGGTAAACAATTGCGAAGAAAAAAAAAACAGCAGAAACCCGACAGTTTATTTTACTATACACACCGTATATAGTATATACGTTATATTGGTGTGTGTTGTTAATAATTATATTATAATCGTATGATGACTGAGAGAGGTATTTGATTCACGTGTGTGTACGACTTGGGAGCACAACAACGATAGTGAGAGTGAACCGACGGTCACTTTCGATATGCCGCCGCAGTCGTAGTCTCCGTACGAAGAGGAGGTGCTTGGCGTCTACGTGTGCGTGTGTATTCGTATATGCGAGTATGTGTGTGTGTGTGTGTGTGTGTGGTTGACGGTTGTTCGATTGCATAACTTTGGCCGGCCTGCACGACGAGAATACATGTTTTCAATTTTGTTATGCATTTCGCTTGCAAACGTCGTTAAATTTCAAATAATTTCACATTTTATTAGATCTCGACAGAATTGATGACTAATTACGAGTACACCACTGTAGCAATGGATATTATTGTATTTTTTGTACACAGCTGTAAACGGAACGGGAAATTGATTTTTTTCAAAGTATACACGTATCATAATACTATACTGCTATTACGTTTGAACTTAAAACGACACGTGGCAAATGTGAAAACAAATTACATTTTAAACTATTTTTATGTAACTCCATAATATACTCGAATCATTCTATACTCCAAACGACTAATAATTATATGGTATCCATTAGCTAAAATACCAACACAGTGTTATTATTATTGTCAACGGAAATATATTACTAAAGTATTATAATGACTTCGATCGACCGTGTTGCAGGATCGATAAAATTGGAAATTAGATATCTCTTAAAAATCCCCATGTGGATACAATCTACATGCAATATTTGTGCAGATAAATTTATCGATTGGCGATTACGTGAAGATGTTATTAATGCAAATTGTATACTTTGTAAAAAGGTTTTATTCTTTATAAAAACTATGTAAATATATGCTAGAATAATGTATCATAACGGAATTTCAATAAATGTTTTTTAAACATTAGTTGCAATGTTGGAAAATACAAATGTTTTCCAGAGACTTTAATGATAGGTTATAAGTATAATTATTATTTTATACAATGTTCTGCAAGGACATGGGCTATAATTAACTTAAATTAAATTAGAAAAACACATGTTTTTTCGCAATATTATAATATTTTAAATGCAAACAATTGGATTCAGTCTCGTGGCAACAACTACACTTAACAACCCGCAATTCTTTCGGTATCGCTATGATTTTAAATTATTTTAACCTACATAAACAAAAAAAATTTAACAAAAATTTAAATTGAGATTCCTTTTCTTCCTCGAAAATGTGTCATATAATATTATAATTGGTGACTAAAAAATTGTTTACTGTTCCCACGGTCATGCAACTGATTAGTGAATCAACTCATGACTATTATATATAAAATGGTATGCCCAGTTATATTTATGTGATGTAATGTTTATCGACATATTGAATACGTAGAATTTAAATGGGCATATTCATATTACTATAAAACTAATATTACAAAGTGAAATTTCAATGTCACTGTATCACTATGTCTCGTATAATGTATCAGTTGATTATGTTAAAACTCAAAATGTTTTAAATTAATACCTAATAAAATTATAAACAAAACATAATAGGTATGTTGTCTTATTTATACTTAATTAATTATGTATGAACATAATTTATGGAGAAAGTAAAACTGATATTTATACAACTAATGTTAAATCGAGCTTTATTAAAAGTAACAATATTTTGTTGTATTTCTAAGTTGTAAGTTATAGTATAATATATTATTAATTATATGTAAAAAATCTAACTAAAGGTAAACTCCACAAAAAAAAAAAAAAACAGCTTATGGTTTAACATAAAAAGGATAAATAATATAGAGTAAAAATAATTGTATTAAATAATATATAGGTAATTTTTTTTAAACTCTCCTTGTTTTAATCTCCATTAAATCATATTTGTCATGAATAGAAAGCACTTGTGTTAATATTTCAGAAATTGAAATAGAACTTGACGTTTTGATTATGATTAATTATCCTTTTCGTTAAAATATAATTTTATTACATCGAAATGATGACTAGAAATAATTATAAAATGATCTTGGTCATTAATTTCAATCAAAATATTTGCATTTCATACTAGACAAAAAATTTGCATCATGACAAGAGCGTTCTAAAGGGTCATAGAAAGGTGAGTACCGTAAAATTTCTAATAAATACATATGCATCATCACAGTTTAAAGAGAAAATTATTTTATGGCAAACTATAGTGACAAATGATTGATTATAAATAATTGAATTATACTTATTATAAAAAGTGCCATTATTAGTTGTATATATTTTAACAGCATTTATGTGTCATTAAACATTTATCATGTATACATTATCATATAAGACATAGAATTATTCAACTTCAGATGGTCGGAGCCGATGTGATTTCAGTACAAAAAACAGCTTTACTGACAATTTGCTTACGTTCCATAGAATTTTTTCTTTATCATAATTTATTTTTTTAATTTAAAATTAGAAAAATTTTATAGATCGCATTGGACTTTGATTTTTGAAATTCAATTTATAGAAACTGTTTATAAATGTTATAATAGTAGGTGCGCAATTTTGGAATTTTTAAAAAATGTGTTTTTCAACATTATGTAAGATTTTATCAAATATACGATCTGTAAAAAATTTTTCTCTTTTGATGGACAAAAAAAAAAATCAAAACCACCCTACGAGATCTTATCGTTTTCCCCATTAAGTCGTATCTGTTGATCTGTTCATCAATTTTGAGATTTTATTTTACCGTACGACGACAACGTGCACTAACTGACATGGGTATTCGTGTGCATTGATTTTCCGCTACTGGACGCCGTATTTAAGCATTATCTAGTGGTAGTTTGCATTTTTAATTAAGGGTAATTAGTTTTGTACCGTATATTAAAATTGACATTTGGGATAATAATGAAACATTTGATCTAAATCAGAATAGTTCTTGTCGTAATCATTAGGGTATAAATTAAATTGTTAATCCATACTCTAGGGTTTTATGTGGATATATAAATTAGCATATCACATTATTATACTTACTTAGATAATATACTAATAAGTACCTAACTATAACCGTTATGCTTTTAATGTTATAGAATAATTCAAATAATATCTCATTTATAATCTACGCGTTGCACTCTATGATTTCCGTCAAGTAATGAATGAGTAAAATTAATCAAGTTAAGTATAAACCTGATAAATAGGAATACATTAAATATAAACACTAGTAGTTCCATGAGACCAATTAAGCTTACTAATTAAATAGTGTAACACATAACAATAGATAATTTTTTTATGCCCAGTATCATGACGTACGTTATTAAGTTTTATATATATTTAAAACAAATCATCAATTATTTTGTAAATTTGTAGATACATTTGGTTTATCCTTCAATTATTTTTAATAGTTTTATAGTATAGAAAAAATATCCATCAAAATGATAGTAAAGCAACTAGCAAGTAGATACTTGAATAATATAACATAATATTTAATATTGTATTTACCGTGGCTAAACCTTTTATATTTAGAAAAAGTAAATATACTTAAAGTTATTTTTCGCAAATTTTTAATTAATCGTGTATTTCATAAATATGTAGTTTTCATTGTTTCTCGTTTTATGTTCACTTATTTATTATTATTTTACACCAAGGCAGTTCATAAATGAGTATAAAATCGACACTTCATAAAGTAATTTAACAAAAAATTTCTACAACGGTTAATTTAAAAACAAAATTATTTTTGCTATTAAAGGTATTTAAAATGAATAACAAAATACCTACATAGGAATTATGTTAACATAATTAATAAAAATAAACGTCAATCGTTGAAAACAATAGAACAATTATTGGAAGATAATTAATAATACTTGATTCCGTAAACCATCATTACATCATCATTATATATTACTCTTGTTTTAGATGCATTATTTTCATTTATTCGGCATGAATATTGTTATACAAAAGATATTCTGATAGTAATCGTGTCAAACAAATTAAACGTACTAAACCACGGTCTTAGAAGGTAAGGTCTGAAAACTTCCTTCACCCGGCCAGTGTAATACATCCGCTTAAAAAAATGAAAACATTTTCAATTATGACCACCTTATCAGTTGTCATAGAACGAAGATAGTTAGATGTTTTCGAGGTTAAGAAATAAATACCGA
The DNA here is from genome assembly GCA_025469195.1 of Chaitophorus viminalis. Taxonomy (NCBI): domain Eukaryota; kingdom Metazoa; phylum Arthropoda; class Insecta; order Hemiptera; family Aphididae; genus Chaitophorus; species Chaitophorus viminalis. The sequence continues at coordinate 52,538 of JAIPRK010000859.1, read as the reverse complement.
AATATTAAATTCAATACCGCTGAAATTTGTTAAATATTTTTAAAGAGCAACATTGATCATAAATAGATCGTAGATGTTGGAAGTTTATTTATTTTATTAATTCAAAATTCAAATTTCAAAATTGAAATTATAATACATATTACTCTACCCAACGTCAAATCGTCTAATCAGCAGAGCTTTCACTAAAAATGGTCTGCTGCGAAAACGTTTTTGATATCACAAGCGGAACGCTGATTCAATAGAGTCGGACCTTTTAAGATCGTTTACATAAATTATTAAGACATGATATTGATCCGAAATAAAATGCAATGTTGACCATGTTATTTTCACAAGCTTTTGTAAAATTCACTTTTTATTTTAAATTTTCTTTTTGTGTAAACAATACGCCGGCGCCATAACTAATTGAAACGAATTTCATACGTGCAATGTAACACAAACACAATTACTATTGAACTGCTAAAATTGAATGTCAGATATATGCAACTGTAATAAAATAATTACGTGCGATAAACGATCCGTAATTGCAATCATTATATTATTATTATTAACTTTTGTTTGGGACGCTATTGTTCGAGAGACATGCTCCATCATTGAATATTATAATAAACGAAGACCTCATGCGGATACCTTCCCTCACCCGAACCAATTACATTATTCGATGGCCATAAAAAAAAGATCATCCGGATAATTAATAATAATGTAAGCGATTATATGACGTATACAGAGTCCGATTTTATTTGTATTTGCTGTCGATGTATTATTTATTAGTTTATTACACTGTTCGAATAGTAAATTGTCATTAGCTATTAAACGACACTACATGGATTTGCGTAACATCGATTTACTGTTTGTTTATTTCGATTTTCATGTTTTCGTATTTATGATTTGTCAGTATGATTTTATAAACGAACAATTAATAATTTTTTCAAGGTCGCTTATAGTAACTTAAATGGTGTATAGTTAGCATATAGCAATATAAACCTAACTGTTACAACTTTACCATACTAATACACGGTAAACAGTAACAAGTAATACGAATAAAATGTATAAAAATATTATAATTATAGTTATTTATTTATAATAGTAATTTAAATATATATGAAACGTTACAAAAATAATCATAGTATAAATCACTATAATATATTGTTATTGTTTATTAATAAATATAGTTGATACTGTTATTTGTTATGAAAAAAATTTATTATACGTTTTTATTTCTTACTAGGGGTCATTATTTTCATCGCTGTAAAGTATAAAAACTAATTTAATTAATTAAGAAGTTATAAGAATAGTATTTTACAAGTGATATGTAGTATTTACTTTTATAGTATAAAAATAGTACTATCGAATTACATTTTTAACCATCACTTTCTTCCTTAAACATTTTTAAATTTTTCTGTTTGTCATATTATATCAGTAGTTATTTTTGAGCAGAATATTTTTTTGGATAATATTTTAGTATGAAAAATCGAATAGTAAGTAATTAAATAAAATATAATAATGTTTTGTAGTACACCGAAACTTGACCATTTGCTCATCTAAATTAAAATCATTTGAACTAGTATATTATAATACCTAGGTGAGTATCGATTTTGTATACAGGAATTTTCGCATTAAGATATTTGAAATTTTTTTTTATATTATGAACATGTAAAAAATGTAGAGCCCCATGCGTGTTACACTATAAACCGTTTAATTCGTGCGCAATCATTTGGTATTTATAAATAATATGTATACAATGGCTGCGTTGAAATATTTCACTGACTATATGTCTATATATATATATATATATATTATATATGCGATTGGTTAAATATAATAATTTATGCTGCGTATAAATATTTCATAACTGTTGTTTATAAATCAGATCGAGTGGGTGATAATAATAATAATAATAATAAAAATAATTATAATAATAATATGTGAGTTGGGTAAGTTTTCATTGTAGGTGCGCAATTAGTAGACTTGCGCCAATCGATATGATATAAAAATGACCGAGTGGTAGACGGCATACTGAAACAAGAGCATAGCCGTATAACGTTGAAAGTGGGTGGGTAAGTAGCAATAATATATTAATATGCGATTAGAACAGGTTCGTCGGCACGTTATGAATATTTAACGTGATACATTTAACGTATAACTCAACGAAAACCGGAATGTTCTCTGGAATTGTCTTCTGAATGTAAACACGATTAAATGACAAACAGCGTGTGCTTCGAGAATATTGTATCAATAATAATTGCACATAGCCATTTAGCAATAATATATAATGTATTTATTCACGCTACTATTGAATAGGTAGGTTATTTTTTTTTGTTTATTGAGGTTTTTGTTGAAGATTGATTCCAATGAAAACACAAAAGTAAATAGATGTTTTCTTTTTGTATACTGTAATACACTCCGGGGTAACGGATCAAGTTGGACAAACGAAAAAAAAGCAAAAAATGTTTTACAATTATAAATATGCTATGATTTCGTCATTCTACACGCATTGGCGAAAGCAAGTAAATTAATATTCTTTACTTTAAGTGTATTTTATGATAAAATATCTTATAATATAAATAATATAATAATAGGTTGCATACATTTTGAACAGAACTTCATATTCGCTTTTAGATACGTTTTGAATAAAACCATTTATTCGATAAATTGTGTTAGCTATCCAGACATATCAAACTGATAATTTGTTTTTTTGATTTTATTCTAATTTGAAAAACAATTAAACATAAACACTATTTTTAGTAGTCATTGATATTTAAGTTTGGTATTGAGATAAATATTTTAAAAATAATAATTTAATTTATTTATTCAGTGGTAATCAGAATCGCACACTTTCAAATAAGAATCGTGGTTCATGCATGTACATACGTGATTACCGATTAAACGATACGACGTGTAATACCGCAGACGCACTTATTTTTTAAATCACTCTTCATCAATTCTGTCTAAACTTAAAGTTGTTCTATTAATGAAATTCACTTTTGCTTGTCGAAGTAAAATAATCATCTGAGTTCACTGATATATTCGTTAGTCAAGTATATTTTTATTCGCAGAAATTCCATTCAACTGCAAATCTAGTTTTGTCGAGTTTAATGATTATGTTTGAGAAACTACAGTAAAAGAGTTGCGTGACAATATTTAATTCTTATACCGATAACGGAAATGTATTGCAAAAGTTGAAACTTGAAAGTAAACATTATCGGAAGAAATAATAATTTTGTGATTTTGGGAATGGAGATACTAATAATTGTAATAGCTTAGGCGAGCGGAAATACTTCGCAGGGTAGAGTCGAAAACTAAAACTTTGGTTATTATATTTGTTTATTGGTAAAACCGTGTGGTCCGCATAGGAGATGTTATCCCTCTGAAATGGAATGCCTATGCTAACTATCTTATGCGGTTCCCAATTACTAACACATCGCGCATCTTTTAAAGAATTCAAGTTCCGCGATTAAATAAACCACCAACCATCAATTGAGGTTATATCATGCAACGTCTCTGATATCCACCGCTTCTAGAGTAATGGCAAAAAACTATAGTTCCTACTTCAGCTGCTCACGCACACCATAAGCTGTAACGATCATGGCCATTTCCTAACCAAAATGAGGTATAGTTTTCCTCTACTGTCTGTTTTTCTCCTTTTCCATTTTCTTCCGTTTGCCATATAAATATATGCACTTCTAGACTATCCATTTTCAAATAAAATAATCTACAGTTGCATGGGCATACAATTTTCTTGAATAAATTTTCTTGCCAAATTTGGAAACACTTTTGAACCACTTATGTTGGAGCATTCATTTAAATTGACGTAAAATACAAATAATATTTTATATGGTATACTGAAAACGATAACGTTAGAAATAAGGTGCAGCAAAATATTGATAATCTTTACCTAATAAGAATTTTTAGTACCTACCAGTAAACTTACACTATTCACAGTTTTCTTTTCAACATTTTAGTCCGTATATAATCGTTTGAGAAGAAAGAAATTAATGAAAATTGTACTTATTTATGGAAGAAAAAATAATTTTTCTTTTTTAGGAGTTTGGATGTTGAAAAAAAAAACGTATTCTTTTATGAGGAAAACGATCCCGCCGAATGGTACGTCCACCAATAACACCGTGTAAAAAGCTCAACAAAAGCTTTTGTAGAGTACGCCTACATGCATGCACTGCTGCGTGTCGAAGCGAAACAAAGTTCCTACGCCACTGCAATATGTTTAGAGAAATCGAAGTATACGAGAAGTCCGTGAAGTTTTTATCATTATGTATCATTATGTATATACGTTGTTATTATGATGAGATAGTATCCACGGTGAAACCGTGAAGACGCGCGACGATAGTAGTAACGATGAATTCCTTTAGCGGTGAAATAGGTAGGTATTACTTTTTTTTAAATTGACTTGGTTCGAACCCGTTAGGCGTGTGACTCACCCGGACCTGTATCAAGGTTAGCCCATCAGATAATATGATCAGTGCGCGAGAGAGCTGCAAAGTGCTGTCATCGTCCCGAGTGAGTGGATATATTATAGCCTACAGTAGGTGTATAATGTCGGATGTTATCTATCTCTTTTGTTAATTTTGTTTTTTATAATTCTCAAACTATTCCGTAGTTTCAAGAAAAATTCGATAAAACATAAGAGATCGAGATTATTGTTTCGACGTTGCGTTAAACTGACAAACATCATACCAATTTCGAAATAACAAAACTACTATATGTCGATCAAACATCAAATAACCTATAATTACAATTACAATAATATTATCATCTTGCCGGATTCAGTCCCAAAGTACCTATTTATAGTTCGGTCTCTTGTTGACCAACAAAAGAGAATAGATTAATAATGACATGCATCAAACTGTTCGATCGATTGAACGTTCGGATAACTTCGAGGCACCGAGCTAGCAAATAACGCACAGATGGCCGTACTAAACTATTTATTTTGATTACCTCTGCCCCAGAAGTATACGTTAAGGGATAACGCGATATATTATAAAATAATGTCTAATATTACCAAACTGTTATGGGGTACGGCACCAAATCAGTGTTGAGACTTATCTAGATAATTATCAAGATAAAAATTATTATTATTTATTGTTTAATTGGGCTATCTTAACGTATAAGGTTCTTATACTGAAAAAGTTACTTTTTGACTGCTAAACATTTATATTACTTTGTTTTTACGACTCATTTGACAATATTTCTTTATAATAGCAATACGTGATGGTAAATTAAATCATTTCTTCTATCAAAATTATTCATTTTTTCCGAAAATGAAGTTTGACTGAAAAATAAACTCAGTTAAAAAATATTGAATGTTTGAATGTGTTGGAAAAAAAAATTGGGCTAGCTGCAAAAGTTTTTTATAATACCTAACTATATTATATTGTTTCATATAATCATTATAAATCATCTCTTAACACCGTGCGGTAAACAACCTAAATAATTTGTTTCGATTCATTATCAAAACCACTCCAATATAAACATTTTAATTGAATAATAAAAATAATTGTTTTTTATTAGATTCCTACATTTCAATAAACAAGTGAGTGGATACAATTATAATGGATTCAAAAAACGAAGAAATTGCACGTGCATTACAAAAAAGAATAGACGCCGTTTCAGTAAAACTCTTATTCAGCGAATATTTACGGTGCGGTATTATTAATACACAATCTACTTAAAACAGGCTTCGTTGGACAAAGATAACAATACAGAGATACAGGAAGATCTTTCTATAACTGGGGAAGAAAAATTGAAAAAATATGAGCACACTGCGTTGCATTCGCAATTACAGGTAAATCCGTTTTTATCAGCGTTTATAATAATATATGCCTAAATATACGATAATGTACTAAATCATAATATTTGGATATCATTTTGAGTTAAGGGTGAGAGTTAGGATGAGCTAAGATATGTGGTGGGCTGAAATCCTTACCTATAGTATCATAAAAATGAGAATAACTAGTAAAAAGTCAGTGGCATAATTATTTATTATTATAGAAGGTGGGAGAGAGTGGTATAAATGAGCGCTATATCATGCCACAAGTTTTTTATATACCTAGATTATAATTTTTAAGTGAATATAATTGCAAATTTGAAATTGATAAATTTACACAAATGAAAAATCACCCATAAGTGGCACCCATTAGATTTATATAATATTCCATAGCACATTATTCTATTGCTTCAATTGCACAATTATCTTTACATTTCTAACGCATGGATAGGGGTTATTTGTGTATTTTTATAAACAACCAAATGAGTACTCAGTCATTATAATATAACTGTAGAAGACCTAGAACTGTATATATGTAACATAAATTAATATAAATAACATTACCAACAATTTTGATTACTATAAATTAGTAATAAGTTATTAATTAAAAATTATATTCTATCCAAAGGCACGTCTTAATTACGCAAATGTAATGAATCATGAATATCTAAGGCCATATAATAGCGTATTAGTAAGCAAAATTTATCTAATATTTAGTATCATACTCATATAATTTAATTATTTAAAAAGTTTCACTTACTTATTATTATATGAGAAGCTTTACGAAAAGTTAAAATATAATTTTCAATCATATGCAAATATTTTAAAACATATATGATAATGTTTTGTCTAAAATTTTTTTAAAAACAAACAACCTATAATTTAATTTTTACCATATATATATATATTATGGATATATTTTATGACATGAGATCCGTGAGAAAATTAGCCATTCAATGGTGAAAATTTTCATGGGGGTGTATAAAAATTAAGTCATGACAACATTTACTCTTTAGTCTGCGAAGAGAATTACCAGGAATGGTATCAGAGCTTAGCACTGATATTAAGGAATTTGGATAGATGTCATAATCTTAACAGTTTTATAATCAAACACGATATAATTATTTGAAAAGTTTACTTTCAAAGGTATTGGATTTTTACAATATTATTTGTAATTATTATTGTAAACCTTTGGATAGGTACATATTAATAGAATAAATTTATATTAATTTTCATAAGTTTGAGGAATTAAATATCACATCAATAATTTTAATCGTACTTTTTACAATGTTTTTTAGTCTTATGACAGATCGGTGACTATGCAGATGGCCTTCAAAGACAATCTCATTGAAAAATTACAGAAGTGGCTTGAAGAGTCCAATGATCACCGTAACAGGATTGGTCAGAAAAATGTCGAATTAGTTCACAATGTATTAAGTAATTACAAATTGCATTGACGACCACAATAACCAACGTTTGACAATTGACAAAAATGTTATTATCTATTGATTTGGAAAAAAAAATACTAATAGTAAATGCCCAAAATAAGCTTAACGTGACTGTGAAGATTCAATAGTTGAAAATAACTAAACACGCATCATCCGTTTTAAACCAAAAAGTTATCTTAAAATATAAAATCAGTATTTATTCAAATTCTAGTCTTGACATCTATTAACATTTAATGAAATAAAAAATGATAATTTTCCCGTAACTGGCAACATAGGAAATATTAACCAATGTTGATTACTTGCAGCAATAATTTATTTTAAAAATATAAATAAAAATGTGTTTTATTAGATTTATTCAAACAAAGAATTGAAGAGATACGTCACAATCAATACCAGTTGAAAACCGAAATAAAACAACCCGAAAACAGTGACGCGCTTCAAATCAGAATAAATGAGAATAACAACAATTGGAAGATATTGAAATATTATAGTAATGTGACACAAATGAAAACAAAAAAGGAAAATACTAAAATACAAAACAAAAATATCGAGGGTATTATAAAAAATGAAAATAAAACAGTAAATAAAATATTATTTATATTATAAGATATTTTATCGTAAAATACACTTAGAGTAAAGAATAATACTTAATATATTTATCTATTATAAATAACTATACAGCACCGAAGACTTTAGTAATTTAGGACCTTCAATAATTTTATTATGAATTTAACATCGAATGCCAAAGTAGTAGCATAATCATTTTTTAATTTTTTACAAATTCTTAGCATAAAAGTCACCTCCTTATGATTCATATCTGTTTGTATATATTATCATGTATTTAGTGCAGGTTAATAGTTACCGATTAATAGTTATATGATTTAGTTGCAGATGATCCTTGAAAATATCAATTGGAAAGATCAAATATACTCCAAGAATATGATTCATAATTACACTACAGTTTTAGACAAGTATCAAATGAAAGCTAATCCTTTAATAAAAATGTTTATAGAATTGAAAAATAAAAACGAAAATCTGTTAGTCCAAAAAAAAGAAATGAGTTATCGAACAAAACAGTTATTAGTGAGTTGAATCCGTTTAATATAACTTTATTAACTTTAGTAATGTAATAATTATGAAACTTTTTGTAAGATTAAATATAATCGATTAAAAATTGAACCCAAATCATCGAAAGAATTAAAATTATTAGTAGAAGAATTAGATGCATTGAAAAAAAATTTAATTACTCATATAAAACAAGTAACAAATAATTTTAAGCTCAGCGAGAAAAAAAAATTATATCTTGTTCAAATCACTGAAAACATCAAGGAAGTAAGAAAACCAATTTGTATAAAATATAATTTAATTACAATGGTGATTGTATATATTTAACACAAATGTTAAACTTATTTAAAAAAAAATATGTATACATGCAATAAAATTATTATAAAATAGTTATATGAAATTCGAATTTTTTTACATCAAAACTTGGTACTATAATATTAACGATATTTTCTATTTTTTAAACCGCGCATACCAGAGAATACGGAGAATACCATTCCTATACATAAAAACTAAAATACTATGTAATTTTGTAATATTTAATTGATATTTTCTCATTAACTTATTAATATTTATAACAACATAATATAATATAATATATACTGTGTTTAATCTTTTAGTTAAAATTAATTACAATTTTTAATATTACTTAAATATCAACTTATCCTGACTTACTAATTATATATTTGTATTAATAATCGTTGCTGATATAAAACAGGAAATAAACAATACATTGAAAAAAGGTGATGCTCTAGTGAAAAGTATCAGACAATGTCAAGATATTGAATTATTTATAGGAAAAGATGATTTGTATCCAAAACGCAATGAGTGTAATAATATCGAACAGGTAACATTTTTCAATTATATGAATTATTATATGTACCATTGAATGATCAGTATTATATGAGTAAGTATGTATTACTGGATTTTTTGAAAATCAGTTTTAAAGATCGGAACGATTTTGAGCTCTGAGCTAGATGTATATTTTTAAGAATATATATATTTTTTTTGAAATGTTGATTTTGATGATTATCGATCGAGGTAAACAATGAAATATTAATATAGTATAAATACTACAAAATATAAATAAATAAATAATAAAATCGATAAAAAAGTTATCATTAAAATTATACTCTGCGTTTTTTTCTAAGTACCTAAAATTGTTTCCTTACATCGAACTAGTGATTTGCCAGATAGTTGCTCAATCTTAAATAGTAAAATAGCTACTGAACTAGCTAAGCAATTCATCTAGTATACCATGAGTGTATAGATATTTTAATATTGGTCATTTTAATTTTTCTGTAATATTAAATGTATATTTAACCAAAATTAAAATGATAATCTTTTAATTTACTAAGAAAAAAATGTATATGATGTTCAATGACTGATAAACATGTGTGTATATACGACATCATCATTTAAAGTTCATATTTTCTTTCAACGATTTGTCATTATAAAAATAATATCCATACTTACGAGTATTAGGTTAGATATAATGAGAGTGAGAGAGAGAGAGAAGTGTATGAATAATGAGAGATCATGATTAAACATTAATTTGTAATGAAAATAAAATGTTTCATATTGTAATCGATAAAAATAATGTTATATATAAGAAACAATGCAATATTATACTGCCTATTAACTATAAAATGGTTCAAACAAGAATGTTAAATGTGTTGACAGTTTGACACAATGTAATGGTAGTGTAATTTAAGAAGACGCTGGATTTTTAAATTTCACACACTTGGGTATTTGATAAGGCCGAAAAAAATCAACCATACGTTTATCATTAAATGTATTATAATAAATTACAGACTCAACAGGATTCAGTTTTGGAAGAATTGTGGACGTTCGAGGACCGTATATCTTATATAAAAATTAATTCAGACCGAGTAAAAAAAGTTAACAATAAATTACAACGTGAAAATGACAAATTAAATGAAGAAATACGTTTACTAAGAATACGCTGCAAACAATAATAACATAATTAACATATTTGGAATTATTATCACAACTGTTTATATCTAAATGATGTTACATCGTAATTCAGCAGGGTTTTTATTTTTTGTGTCATTGCACGTCAAATTTTTTATGATCATGGATTAATAAAATATAGAATTTCAGAAAAACAAAAAATGACGTGTTTCTTCATTTTTAACCCGCAATTTTTGTTTATCAACATTATGGAACAATAATAATGCTTTGATTTTCGACTTCAGCAACTTATCTGAAATGAAAGTGAGTCTAGTTGGTACTTAGGAGGGTCAAAAGTAAAAAAAACCGGACGGAGGCTCACTCTGCTGTACAGTAGGGGTGTAAAAGACCTCATTCATAGGAAAAAATTTTGCTTGGACAAAATATTTAAAATTTTAGATTCTACAGAAATTTTTCTTTTTGTCATTCAAAATATATTGAATTACATAAGCACAATTATTTTTTATAAGCGTTTGAAGTGCAAATATTGACATAATATTACAATTAAATATAATATTAAACACAATTCTAGTCTGACAAATCATCTCCATCGTTTTTTGTGTACGATGATGCCTATCATTACATTCAAATTTAACACATCCATTATAATTACCTATTCTATGACAGTAGTCCACTCCACTCCAACTACACAGTAGAGTGAGTTCCTTGTTAGTTTTTTTTTTTCATTGCATTTTTTCAGAAGTTTTTCATAGTTTTTAAAATATAACGATGATTTTTATTTTTATTTATAAATACTAACAAAACACCATAATGATTTATGGATAAATAAAATTATAGAGGTATCGATTTTTGAATTTACAATTTTTGAACTAAGGATACATGAATTTATCATATTGAAATGTATTCCTCACTGTCGTTATAATATATAATATAGTATCATGTATTATATATGTATACTCAATACTCTGTATAATTAAAAAATGAAGGTCCACTTCTTATATATACTGTTCCGTGTTCGTAAATCAAATATTGTATAGACTTTGAACGTAAATAAGTCGATGTACATTATTGGAATATTCATTGAAACGCGTATATATATTATATTAGGTATATACATAATATTATAATACATAGTTGAACGTTCATTTCATTGCGTATATATGTGATGCGCTAATGAACGATTTCGCATATAGGTACCCGCGGAATACTAATGTATTGAAACGGTCGTCGAAAATATTGCAAATGAATATTATAATGTATTGGTGAAATGGAATACGATTTTAGACGATAGCATAATATTGAATAATGACCTTCTCGGAGACGCGACGTATGAGAGTGTATTGTGCAGCGGTCGAAAACAAACATTAGGTATAATATGTACATTATCCGAAACGAGAAGATATAAACGCGCGGGTAATATATGCACGTGCAAATGCAGTAGGCACGGACGTGTTTGCTTATAGTTTGCGAGTTCGTCAATAAAATCGAGAACACACGCACGGATAACATTTCACGGTTAATCGCACCGGTCGTCATAGCGCGTTTTCGCCTTGTGTCCATCACGCGCGCGCGTACTCTATTATTATAAATTAAATTTTTATTGTGATTCCCTATCGATACACAATAACGTCCAAATTATGGACTCATCGCGTTGGTATTCAACGCCACGTGATCCCCGACGTTGGGTTCACCGCCGGGGACGAAGGTGAGACACGGTCCGCGGCCTCAATCAATCGATTCTCGCACCATGGCGGAGGTCATAATATACCTTGGGACTATAATACTATCCCCGAGACGACCTCTGAGGACTCGACAGACCGACGGCCTAATAACGATATGGTAATAACGACAACGACAACGACGACAAACGGACGATATAATAACAACGATAAGTAATATTAATAAAAATAATTTTTGGTACTTTTGTTTTTCAAATCAAACGCATATTTTTTTCATGTAAATTATTATTCAAACCATTTTTCTGGAACATATAGTTACACATTTTGGACCAACACTTTCGGATTGATTCAAATTTAAAATTGGGTACAAAAGGTGTACCTAAAATAATTATAGAATAATGATGATTGTCTTTTGTTATTATAGCCTCGAATTTCGAGATCACGCAAATGCAAATATGTCATGCGTAACTTAATATACGTACGCATTTATCAGTAATAAAAATATAGATTATAGTTATTACGTAGGAATATGTATTGACTATAGATAAAATAAACTTGATTAATACTACTGGTCAACGGGATTGGTTCTATTGTTTTATTATTCCTCACCAAAATTAGCAATGTATTATTCTAGTAAGGTATTTTAATGTAGATTTCACGAGTGGCTTAAGACTTAAATAATATTTCGAAAAAACTAGTCCACACTTATATTAGATAAAAAATCTAGGAAAAATGTTTTAGAAGAATTAAGAATGATGTTTCTATATGAAGAATAAAAATTGATTTTGCCACAGGATAAGTTCACCTATATAAGTACTAACCTAACCTAATCTAACCTAACCTGCACTCTTTAAGAGGTGAACAAATCTATGCATTGGAAACTATATAGTATTATTATACATAAATTTTTCATAAATCAGGATTTAGACATTTGAAAAAAGGGGTTAGCATAATATGCTTAAAAAATCATTCTGTATAATATCATCGGCACAACGCCGCGCGCCGCTGCCCGTGTGTATTTGTATTGTTTCGGTTGACCGAGCTCGCGAGTATATGATTTGAATGTTTAAAAACGTCCCATTGTCAACGCGGTCGGATACCGAGGAATGCGAGTTTTGCGCGGTCATAATGGTGATGCGCGCGAAACAAAAATAATTCAGCGACAACGTACCTATATATTATTTGAGTGAGTATTTATACATATTTAGGAACACAACGACGAGTGAGAAGAATAAGAAGAAAGAAATCGTTTGACAAAAAATGGGCGTCGGTTATTTATCACTGTCGCAATCAATATATAATAATAATAATAATATACGGGTACGTAATAATAATATGCATCTTATTGGTCGAGAATGCGTTTGTGTCGATATTACAATATAGATATACGTAATGCAGCGCAGAGATCACCTCTTGCTCATATTATTTGTACGCGTACTCTACACTTTTCTTGTGGTATTCGTGGTCCATCGAAAATCGAACGTACAATTACAATTATTATTATTATTATTATTACCATTATTGCAATTACAGTTAGGTATCGCAGTGAAAACCGTCGTTTTGCCTTGAACAGCATTAAATGAACATTAGAAAACGCACGCGTTGATAAATCATGTGTGTGCCGTTTATGACATAATTTCGATAAGACCGTTGGAAATTACGTGTGCACTATACAATTTCATTATAAGTATTCAGTGCCAACAATTGGACCAAAAATGTATCTAAATATTTTCCATTATTTAGATCCTAGTAAAAGATTGTTTGATGGTAAATTATCATGACATGATTCCACGGTGACGCGTATACAGAAGTATTACTCGGATGATACTGCATTATTTTCTAGTTTTTAAATTCTTATATTTTTCTTTTTTCACGATAGTTTTCACTGCTCTTATAATCGTTTTCAAATCAAACGCACCATATTACTACGTTCAATACAATGGTGAGGGGGGACTATAATCACCAAAAATTGAGGAGCGTTCACTTACCAATTTTTTTTTAGGTAGTCCATGATATTATTTTTCTTATACACACATTTGTCTAAAAGTTTTATGTAAAAAATAAAAACAAATTTGCTCAAAAAAAAAAAATAATAATAATAATAATAAAATAATAATAATAATAATCCTACAGCTTATTATGCCTGATAATTAAAAATAAACCACATGATTTAGTCTAAAGAGTTAGAAAAATTAATTAAAATTTTAAGTTGTTTAATTCTTAAATATTTCATTAAAAATACAAATAAAAACTAATTTATGTTGAACATCCCATGATGTATAATAAAATAATATCACATCTCACAAGCTTAACTTTTGATTATTTATTATTTAATTCTACTCAATCAAAATTAACTGTGAGCATAGATGCAAGCAAGTGTGTATCTAGTTCAACGTTTTGTCAATTGCTATCGAACGAATCCATAAATTTAAAACGGTTTAATACGTTTAAATAGTTATATTGAACAAAAACAAAGAATTAAGTTGAGAGCTAATAGAACTTTTGTATATATGCACTCATCATATAGTATAAATATACAACTGCAGTGTCTATAACCAATAGTTTTTGTTACGTTCCGTTATGCAATAGTACTTACATCACGCAAAACTGAATTTGCTCATTAATTTGTATACTATTGCTATGTGTAGTGTACGCTATATCCACGAAAGTGTAATCCATATAATGTATATATAATACTATAATAGAATATATAATATACGTATAAAAAACGGGGAAGAGCCTGTACCTAGACCTAACTGTAAATTATTCGGCAAGTCTGCGTTGTTTAATAGTTGAATATACGATGTTACCATATACGAACACATAATATCCCTTATTGTCATAAATTAGATTGTCACGATCGGGACAATCATCCCAACATACATTCGTACATCTCGAAATACCCTACGACCTATAGTCTACTTTATAATTGTTATATTATTCACATTTCGATGAATAATCATTCGCTTTCCCTCTACCTCATATGTGATACTGTCGTATAACTCGCATAGATTCTTCAACACACTGGCACACTATAATATAAGCCACACGTCTGTTAACTCGTATTAAATCATATGTTGAACACTTTTTAAGAAAAACCAAAACTCTCTTAAAGTTCGATTGAAACACAGAAAACTATAATTAAGTTTTTCTTGGCCTTACCAGTACATATTAAAGTATTAAACTATAGCGGCTCTAAAATGCCGTCAAATTATAATATAACGTTTATAATACTTAGAGTTCTTAGGTTATTTTTCGATTTTTCGTTTTTAGTTGACCGAATAGTTTCTTTGTACAATATGTAAATAATATACTGTATTATTTTATACTGTGTTTGTACGTCTAAACGTTCTAGATATGGTAAGAAAATAATTAGACTACAGTTACACGCGTATGCGCGTGCATGCAGAGTTTCATCAGAATCCGTTCAACAGACGCACGATTTTATTTTCGGTGTAAAACTAGTGAGCAGAAAAAAATAATGTAGACGACATTGTGTAATACATATTGTGATAACAATGCGCCGATTACGACTTTCTAAACAATGTTTAATGTCCGAGGTGAAAGCTTTCTTTTCGGACTAGATCGATACACGGGAAAACCGGTTACCCCTGGCCGGAGGAAGGTCTCCACTCTTGGACACTCGAAGAATTCTCTATCTATGTATATCGTAAACAAGTCGCGTCGAAATCTCGGTCACCGTTATGTACAATAATAATAATAAAATTAAAATGATTATGTTTGTAAACACAATTAATAATCATACCCGGTTACATGTGCACGGGGATGGTAATGGAAAAAATGTACATAGCGATATGAAATTCGATAATTTGCATAAATAAAACATATTATTTATTATTATTATTATTATTATTATTATTATTATTATTATTATTATTATTATTATTATTATTATTATTATTATTATTATTATTATTATTATTATTATTATTATTATTATTACACTGACTTAATATTTCATCTTCGATCCGGATAGTCTTAAACAACAACCCGATTAAAAAACCATCCACAAGAGTTTCTGAATGGAATTTTAAAGGGCCCAATGGATAACTTTCAATCACATTAGAACAGGGCAAGGTAAGTGCATCTATCCACTCCACAAATGAGACATGGCTGACTCACCACTGTACGAATGTGGTGAGATACAGAATATAATAATGCACATGGTGGATGTGTATTAGAAATACAATTCCTATTTAGATTTTTTAATATTAATTTAGTATTTTACTACTAACTATATTATCATATATAATAAGTACGCTTATATGTCATATGTTTTTTTTTTTTAGTATAACATTTACAATCTGTACATTTTTTGCACGATATAAACAAATTTGCGGACACTACATAACAATAATATCGAACATGAACGAGCAAGAAGGGAATCCATCCAGTGATAGGACTCTATTTTGTGACGGGATAAATAAATACTGTAAATAAATAATTACTTTTAAGTTATAATGTAATAATATTAACTGTACGAGAATAATTTACAATATTAACATTGGAATAAAACGTCCTATAGTTATTTAAAATATTTTAGATTCTGAACGGAATGATGGACTCTATTGGTTTTACAATCTGTGTTTTTTTTTTTTTTTGTAATCACGTTTTGGGGCAGTAAAAATGCTTCAATTTTCTTAAACAGTAACTTTTCTGAAAACAATTTCTACCGGACTTTAATTAAAAAATGTTATGACCGTTTAAATATTAAATTTTTAAGAAATTACATAAAATAACGATTTATTCTCAGACGATTTTAAATATTTGTTATAATTCAAAAAGTATAAGTTGTAGAAATTTAAAGTGTTTACCAGTTGTTAAGATTTACATTTTCTTTAAGCCATTTTTTTTTCAAAATATCATATTAATTTTTAAGCAACTTATAGGCATTTGAAATATTCGATTTTTTTTAAATTTTTTATAATCTTTAAGAAAAAAAGGTAAAAAATACTTGAAAATTTAATAGAAAATTCCACAGAAGTTGTTCTTACTGTCATTTCAAAATTATTCAAATCCATATGCACAATTATTTTTTATAATCGTTTAAAAGCAAATATTGACATAATATTAAAATTTAAATATACTCCTGTAAGTCGTTATATTATATATACTTATTCAAGACTGACTAATCATCTTTATCGTGGAAAATCAGCCATGCACCATATAACTTTTAAGTAAGAAATTTGAAAGTTCTTTTGACTAATCTACGTTTAGACATTTTTAATAGAGTTATAAAATTGGAAGAATAGATGTATTTGAAAACAAAATTGTCATTCCACGGTCATGTATTCCGATAAAATGCATGATTTTATGTTTAACGGCTTGATTAATTTATGCAAAGCTAACTTTAAGCCGTTTTATCCAATGTTAAGAATTTAGTTTGGCCTGGTAAATCTGTTTTTGTGTAGAGATTCTAAAGTTTGAGACATGCTATAACTCATTATTTAAATGAGTATTTACGATATTCAATATTTATTTATATATATTAATAATTACATAAATATATATATATATAAATTTATATATGAATATTTTACGCCAACCTTTACTCAAAGTCGTCCGAAGATTTATTATTGCTTTCATATACACGTAAATTTAATATACATACGGCCAGCAAAACAAAGAACTAACACTTGAAACTATATCTAATCGACTTTTTTTGTATTCGTAATTATAACGGTTATAATAAAATAATTATACGATTAATAAAATAAAATACTTTATTTTGTTACATTATTATAAGCTTAAACTTGTATTTATACAAACACCGTGTTATCGTGTATATTTTGAAAAAATTTCCATGGATTAAATAACAATTCAAATTCCATCAATGTGATTTATGAAATATTTTATCATCTGTAAATCCACCCACCTAATGAATGACACTCCTATTATAATGCATGTTGAATACTTAAATAGCATTTAAAACAAAAAAAAAAAAATCTCTTCTTGAATAATAAATATTTGATACATAGGTAATAACGAATAGAAATTTATTTAATAAATTGTGATTTCAATTTTAATTATTATTAATTGTAACTTTAAACTCAGATCTCAATTTCGGTATTACATAATGTACATTATTAGTTATTAATTTATTACTAAAATATTATCATAAACTAACATAACATAACGTCTGTATAATCGTGTGCATGTTAGTAAATAAAAAACCGTCTTTTCCATTAGAAAAAATATCGTAAAAATTAATTATCTATTTCTTAGAAATGCAAATACACTAGATAGTTTTATTGTTTTGCTTGAATTTTATAATGTGTCCACAAAATCATTGCCTATTTTGCCGTGTACTATATGCAAGGCGTAAAATTAACAACGCAGTAACGGACACTAATATACTAAAACTGCATGCAATATCTTCGCAGGGCATATTATTATAATACGTTTATCAAGTATTTCGATAATCAACAAATCGATGTGAAAGTGAATAATAACATGCAAAATTGATAGATAAAATTGATAAAAACCTAACGCGTTTATCTATTACGAAAATAAATATACCGATATATCGCAGTAATAAATTATTGCTCCTATAATACAACCACGAGCATCCACGTGATAATATACCTATCATTTTGAAATATCTGTCCATATAATAGTTTCCGGACGAATGCAAATTTATTTCAATAATTTAGTTTGCGGTTTTGCTCTCTAAACTAGTTTGCTGGAGACGGCTGTAAGTGCAACGTAATAAAAAAAACGCATCCGTAAAGCATCTGCACTGCTCTTAATGGACACGCGCTCGATTAATATAGCTATATAAATTATTTATTGATATGAACTAATCAACACTTTTTTTTCGCCTCGCAAAAGTTCAACGTGATTGTTTGATACTTCGACTGATCCTTGACCTGTTAAAATAAAAAAAATCCATTACGGTTAGCGCCCATTTTGTTATTTTGAAGTCTGGCGCGACGCGTGTTTGATAATGGTCTGTGTCCGTTTTTCCTTTCAAAACCGTAGGAAAAAACTAACCCACGTGCCTAATATTTTTATTCTTTTTTTTCTCACTTTTTGACATATTTAGTCCAGTTCAAACATCTATGTCACATAATACCATCATAATGAGGCCAAGTATGATAAGCTTTGACTGGCGCTCTATTTAGTAAGAATTCAATAAAAATGAATTGGATATATTTACACCATATTATGTAAATTTTCCTACGCAGGATTATTATTATTATTATTATAAATGTATAGTATCTACATAACAACCCAGTACATACAAATATATTATTAACGGTATGGTATTTTTAATTATAAAAGATTACTGAATTTAAATAACGATTATTTCTGTTGTTGCAGGGTATATTATTGAACTGATTAAGTATCATTTTTTACGCAAACTCAAATATATGTACAACCAATTAACCGGTTGAAACAATATGTAAATATTTTGGGATTTCTTGCACCTATAATTTTTAATATATTCTTATACTTTGATGTATACAAACATATTACGATTTGTGACACGTGAACCGACTAAACCGTAATTATTATCGATGAAAGCTGTCAATTGAACTCCAATAACAACAGAAAAAAAATTGCTTATTTTACAACTCATTTTACAATGCTGTGTTAGTTTATTGAATAGTGTGTTTCGAGTAAATATTATGATGATAATATCAGATAGATAGGTAAATACTTAATTGTATAGATTTATACTCAGTATTCACCCACAAACTTTTAGACTCCGTTTCTTCTGTATATCTAATACCTACCTATAGACTAAATATTTATTATTCGTTAACCATACACGGTTACCATACCATTTGGTTTTAATATATGAGTTAGCTCGTGGTAACATAAGATTATGATAGGTATGCATTTTTACGAAGAATGAAAATAATGAAAATTTATTGTTTCAAAAATATACTATCGCTGGGGTCTACTTAATGTCAAGATCTAGTCACAGGACATCCATAATATTTTAGAGTACTGTCAATAAATAATAACATAATAATTATAATAATAATATTATATATACTATATATACTATAACTATAACTATATATATATATATATATTTATAATTTATTATTTATTATGAAAACATAACATCTATAAATCTACATAATAAACATTGAATCCAACAAAATTAACAATTCGCTGATACTTTACATATACAACTTCGGAAGGGAGCAACTTTGCAAGGATAAGGAAAATAATTTGACTTTACCTATGCAATACAACTTAGCAACTAATTTTAATATTTTAAAAAATATCTAATCTAAGTAGATCTAAATGATAATCATTTAATTTGTAATCTTAGCTTGCAACAGTTGAGTGTATAGTTACTAACCGCATTGACATGGTTAAGTACACAGATAAATTAAATTGTCAATTATCATAAATTATATTGAAGCTATTCAATCATTTATTAGTCGTGATGTCTATTTTAAAATGTATCATTTGATGAAAATAGCTAAACCTATTGAAAATAAACATTATGCGTCCTCCCAAAACTACTTTTTCATCAAAATGATGTCTGAGGTAATAACAAAAAAACGATTGTATATACACGATAACAAGTGCAGTACAACGTCACATAGATATAAATATTTAGGATATTATGTAATGATAAAGGCTCTAAAAAAAATATTCAGTTGCTGGCAGATTAACCATATAAAATAATAGCAAAGTGTAATTTTCACCTTAGTTATCATGTACAGGTAATATATATATATATATATATGTATAATATAATATTATGTTCATTAGCGTGAAGGTACACGTACAAAACAATATTAAATTATTAATATATATATATATGTTTTCTGTTGTTCATGAAAAATCTTTTATAGATAAAAACTTAAATTTAAGATTTCGTGTAGAGTTGTATCAAGAAGATATTAAATTAAAGACCTTGTAATGGAAACTATATGCGAATGACTTTGCACTTAAGTGTTTTTGTGCAAATCGACGAACCACATGTTACTATAAGTATTCACTATTCAATATACTATATTGTAATGTTACAGTAATAATACGCTTGTTTATATAATCTTCTACTTGGTAGCTTTAGGGTACCAAGGGTAGTATGAAGGGTGGATATCTATAATATTATATAGTAGATACAAAAAAGAAATGTATTAAATATAATTTAAAACTTAAAAAATAATAATAATTTATTTAAAATAATATCTGGTGATTATCATTTGACGCGGTCGTTGTAAGTAAACTTCTTTTAAAAATCACGAAGATAACAAAAACACACATTTATTATATTACTTATGTTTTATTTAATTTTAAAAAAAAAAAAAAACATTCTTAGATCGTAGCTAGATTCAAAAAGACCATTAATGCAATGTTTAAAAAAGAACATTGTGTCGAAAATAGACCAAGGGTAACCATAAAATGTCATTAATATCAATTTAACGATATTTATGTGCTCGAGCATCCGTTTTGCTGTTAAACCACAACTGAAAACCTTACGAATAATGTCGTAATGACTAATAAATAATCCATGTTTAAAAATACGACACTATAATACTATAATATAACGGTTTTAAAGTACTTTTCAGCAAGTACACATGAACGGCTTCTAATCACAACTCTATAAACCGTATTCATCATAGGTAATATTTTGAAAATACACATTTAAAATGTTTATGTTACAAGGACAAGCGTATCGCACTCAAAAATAAAATTATTATATAGGTATATAGGCATTTTTTAATGTAGTCGTATGCGTCTGGAAAACAAAAATGTAACGGCTTAACACTTTGATAGCTGCACGTGGAACTCATAGCCATGAATTGTTTTACGCATAATTTTATACTAGTAGTGTACCCAACTAGAAACAAAACATAACCGTCCATATAGGCGTATGTATGTGTCGTCCGTGTCCCCGTAGTAGTTGGAATGACCTTTTACATTCCTATGAAACCAGTAGCATTAATACTTAATAGTATATTATTATAACAACAACTTATCATAATATACACATCAATGTACAGCAAATACATATCATGTGTACCGTATACGAATTAAGATTATATAGTATATTATTATCGCGCTCAGAGTCAAGTGTGCTCGATGTGATATTATTATATTATATCAAGGTTTTACGTGTTTTGATTTATGAAAACTGTAGCAGTATACAAGGTACGAAATTAAAATCCAAAAGAAACACAATATTATTATTATATTTAATCTTTCGTTACTTTCACGCTTAATTTATTTCATATTTTTTACTTATCAGATCTGTCAGTTTTGGTTTATCTGGATATGAATACATATGAAGAAAAAACCCGGGTTTTGCCTCCATTGAACTTAAACACTTTATATGCACTAATTTAAGTTACATAATATCGTTTCCTTGATCATAATTTGAATACAATTTTATCACAAGAGTTCATATGTGTGAATATGTAGTTTATCATAAATAATAATATTGTATCGAACAATTTTTCGGTCGTCGAATAAATAATTATTTTTATCTGTGTGATCACTATTTTTAAGGGAGATTGAAGATAGTTCCTATAAAGATTATGATGACTGCAGGGACTTATACATTTATAACAGATCATTCTTAATGAATATATATATATATATATTAGTATTATTATTTATTACTATATCTAAATATTTTTGAAAAAATATAAAAAAAAACCGCCAAAATACTATTATAATTATTATAGTTAAACTATTAGTTATTTTGATGTAATATTGTGATACAATTATTATTAATAGTCATGGGGATTTTAAGTTCGTAACTTCATAAATTCTGATAAATTCTATCTAATAAGTCTAAACAAACATGGATTGTCTACTACATATGATACAATAATATACAGTTATGAGTAACTATATAAGTAACTCATATTGTATAGTTGTATGTGAAAGCGTATTTTATATTTTATAAAGTAATTGAACGAACGAAGTTAAATCAATTTTCATTTAAAAAATGTATACAAAATTATAAAACATTTTTTACTCTGATAAAAAAATAAAAATAAATCTTAATAATACCAAAACTCATTCACAAAACCATGTGCCGGATAACATATGGGCATGACTGGTGCAAGGCTAAATAATGCCCCAGGCCAAAATGCCAAATGACGCCTTTTTTATTTAATAAAAATAAATAAATTAAAACAAAAAATTATGTATTATGTTCAACTTCTAATAAACTTATATTATATTAATCTATGTCTAAAAAAAATAACCATGATTATCAATATTTCAGTACTAAGTTATAAGTATTTTATATTTTCAAAAAATAATATTACTAAAATACTGACAAAAATGTGCAAGATTTTAAAAATCGTTTTCGGTAATCTCCCCTGAGAATGGTGCCCTAGGTGACCACCTAAGTTGTCTTACCCGAGTTGCTTTAACTGAGAGTCCCTTGCTTTGTGTATGGGTAACGTATGCAAGTTTACCCGTCATCAAGTTACATGTTTTGTTCAAAATCCATTGAAATGCGTAATTTTTAATTTATTTATTTAAGAACTTTCAACAAAAAACTATTAAACTTGACAATTGTAAAGGATAAAACTTGAGATAATTTATATCATCTGTAACAATATTAAAAACAAAATGGTTACAAATGTACAAGAGTTTGGGGTACCTATAATAATGACGATACGATACATTAAGAATCTGAAATCAAGACGGGCGATTAAACGTATCAATACCACGGAGACCATATAGTATTATTATCGACGGATATATGTTGGCGAAACGGTTTATAAAAATATTATGCTCGTACGTAATAATTATGATGGTATGATATTAAAATTATTATAATATTATTTTCGTCTTACGTCCTAAACATTTTGGTTGGGGGGAGGGAGAGATGAAAACCGATTGTCGAATAGTGTACACGCGCGAAGGCGCCACCACGCAGCGTGGAGGCACAGCGCGAACAGAAGGCGAGCGGAATTACGTGAGTGTACGATAATATTATTATTATTATTATTATGTTTGAACACAAATTTTTTTTCTCCAATCCCGCGCAATAAGGTACAAGGCGTGCCGCATAAAACGGTCTAAATCCGTCATGCGGTGGCAGCGGTAGCGGTAGCGATGGCGGCGATTTGAATAAAATTAAATTCCGATCGTATTTCATCTGAAAACTGTTGCATCAGTCGCGTCTCCCGTTTGTCCCTGGAGGTCGTCGCCAATCAACGTACTATAATACGTATATATTATATTAGGGCACTTAAGTAGGTCACCGACGTCGTAATAACCGTCTCGTTTTTATTTTCAGTAATATAAAAATATTATATTAAATATATATATATATATATTTACGTGTATAATAATATATTTTATATACTTACAGGAACGAACGAGTGTTTTTATTATGATTATTTTTTCCCCTCCGCACGATCGCAAACCGCTTGCGACCACGATCGTACAACGGTATACATAATGTTAAGCTTAGCATAATTTTAGCATAATACATTATTATTATTATTATGTTTCAGACATTCGCCGCTGCGGTTTCTGATCATTTTGAACCGTTTGTGATTTTTCTTTCACTCATCGATTATACTACAATATTATGATATTCACAACGCAGAGCGTTTTTTTGAATACTCCTGTATTGAGTAGATATTATAATATTATGTACGCATCCACCGCGGATATGTATAACCCGGTAACCGGTAGTGCACTCAAACCACGACAGGAAATACCACCATTCACCACTAAATAAAATTGTTTTATTACACGCTTAGTACACGTTTACTTGAGTAAGTGTTCATATTATTAACAAACAGTTCACAGCCTGCAGCGCATTATGTACACAAAAATGCCTCAGACAACCGTCGACAGTTTAATTAGGTATCACATTATTGTTATTTGTTACTCGCAAGGAAATTGTTTCTTTCTTATTTGCACGATTACAATATTTTATATTCGGCATTAAACATGAATATACACGCGTGTCTATACGTTTATTTATCGTTTGATTTGGTCGAGGAATAATCATTTCCAACCTCATCTAATTTCCCGTGGCCTACAGCATATACAGTCTTGTAGCTTGGACTATAGGGTCCGGGCCATCCAAAAATTGTTATAACTCTGGACTGGTTCATAAATTTGTTTTACGTTATAATTTCATATAGTTATATAGAATATAATTATCGGTCTTTTGAGAGTGTATAATGCATTGTTTGTATTATCAATTCGTAATTTGTGTGCGTGCGCGTTTTTCTGTTAAATTACCTATATACATATATGTGTTATACTTTATAATACGTTTATGAAAGCTTTGATAACCCACTTCGTAATAAATTTCTACACCACCAGGGAGCATTATGAATGATGATGATGATAATAATTGTATGCAATAAATATATTATATAATGTAAAAGCCGATCGTTGAACCTATGTTAACACTGTATACAGTGAATAATGTACATTATAATCCAGTACCCGAAAAAACAGCTTATTTACAAACGGACAGTTGCATTTGACAAAACACTTATCACGTTCAAGCCGCTGTCACATTGAAAGAAAATCAAATATATGTATATATATATATATATATATATATATATATGTGTATATAACGTGTTGTCCAAACGTGCGTTAGGAAATACGCGTTAATCGTTTTAAATCGAATCTGTGAACGTAAAGAGACGACAGCGTGTTTTTCGTAAAACAATATATTGTCGTTGCGCAAGATGTACAAAATACGCGGGTACGAAACGTATACCATATTTTATAACACGGAGGTCGGAGAAGAGTAGCTATATGCGTGTACACGGTCTAAGTACGATCATAAAGACACGACGAAAAGCTCAAGAGCTGTGCACAATAGACCCCAAACGTTCTCTATTGTGCCTAAGCGAAGTAAATGACAGAAGAGTGATCTGGATTCGTGTGAAAGGTAAACGGGTAAAAACAGTTAGCGTTATAGTACGTCCAGAGAACGCACACAGCACCGTCGCGGTCGTCGTCGTCTATAGGCTGTGAAATAATCCGCCAAAAAGACCTGATCGAAATGACGTGTAGGTGCGGGTTTTAATAATAAATATACGAGTGTGAACGGTGGAGCTGTGCACGCTTTTTTAAAAAAAATTGTTTACGTTTAATTATTGTAACATGATAACAAAATTAATAACGTATCATTACGTAATAATAATCTGGTTATGTCAAAATAGGTACAGATAATATTGCCGTAAAATGGTAAAACTGTATATTATTATAAATTATTATTATTATTATTGATGCATAATACGATACGGCGGGCGGTGGTGTTGATTTATAGGATAGGTGTTCCCCTCGCCAATAATTAGGCACCACCAAATACCACATTTAACGTTCAACCGAATCATGGGTCGCTTTCTAAGAAACATATCCGTACTCATTGCGAAAGCTGGCTGTTCCGCAATGTTTGTTTATAATATATCACTGGAGTGTAAGTTAACAGCTATTTAGTAAATATTACTAGCTGATGCGCAAAATGCAAATAGAAAATCGTCATTGAAACATACTAAATAATATACACTGCGCTTTACTGCAATATAAAGAGGTATATTTGATTAAAATATGTAAGCGGCTTTTTAATTTATGGATATAGAAAGTATATTATATTATGTATAATGTGGTATTTGTAATAGTTTGATTATCTCTAAACGAATTTCTGACTGAAGAGTTATAATGAATAACGTATTCTATTAAAGTGGTTTTCGAATTATTTGTATTCTCACTATTATGTTCTTGAAACATTTATTTTTGTTTTAAATAATTGTACATCGTTCCTTTTCCGTTTTCACTAAGTGAATCTTTGATGTATTCCAAAATGAATTAAAATACTCTAACCAATAGAAACGAAAATACTCGTTCACACAAAATATTAAAGGAAGAAAAAACTTAGATTGGTATGTTAACATAATTATTAAAGATAACGAACTTTTCAAATCCTCGACATACGTATTTTAATATTATTCTTTAAAAGGGCATAATAATTGTGAATTGTTTGTATATAATATATATATATTAGTTCATGAATAAAGCTATTTTATTAATCCACTCACACTAATGATATAAAGTAACCGAAAAAGTATAAAAAATTTCCATAACTATGGTAAACTAGATTTAAGAATTAGATTTGGTATCTCCTAAAAGACCACGAATTAACATTTAACGTGTTAAAATTTAACCGCTATTATGAATAATTCATCACTTTGATCAAGCAAACATTAAATTTCATATCATCAAATACGAGATCAACTATGAGTTGAAATAAATAATTCAGAAATTGAGAACACTGATTATATAAACTTTTTTTATTATATCAGCACCAAAATGTTAAGTTTTTGTTGGATTATTATTTCACATCATTAATAAAATAAATAAAATAAAAATAAAAAATAATTGTTATGCAATCGTTGAAAATTTATAAAAAATTATCAAAGCCAGGCATGGATATAGATATAGATGCCTAGTCATTTCTTGTGATCCAAAACCACCAAAGAAAAATAAACTAATTAAGTTACTTTCAAAAATATTCACTACAAGAAAAGTTTACTATAATAATTAAATGTATGGAATTTCTGCTATTCAATTGTTATTGGTTATATCGAATTACTGAAAATTATTTGCATTATAACCAATTACCAGTGACTATTTGTATCCTAAAAAGAACATTTTTCTTTCTACGACATACAAAAACGTATCTTAAATCAACATTGGAAAATAATAATAGATTAAATAGACTAATGCTTTTTAATTTTCATAGGATTATTAAAATTACTCCAAAAGAAGTTGTTGAAGAATTTAGTAAAAACATACCGGAAAATTACAGTTACTATAATATAATATGTAAGAAATTAACGTTATTTTTCCTAACATAATTAATAAATAATTAAAATACTCTGCACCAATAAATTAGTACTAAAATAAATAATTATGGGAGTTTTTTTTTTTTGACCACCGCCTGTTAAAATTTTCTGGATCCGCACCCCATCAAAACTGACGAAATAATGTTGTCCAAGAATATTATAGCATTTGGATAATATTATGATATCTATACGATATTATGATATATATAATGGAAATAAAATGTTGGAAAACCCAAAATTCAATTATTCAAGGCATAATTCACATACCTTCCTATGGTCATGAGTTCATGACGTATACATTAAACCTACACCTCATAATATTATTGTGTAATTGATGATTTCAAACCGGTCGAGTAGTCCGAACTTAGCCCTGAACAAAAATGTTATTAGGCTAATGATACCTACATCAACACAAAAACGACGTATTTTTTGAGTTTTTAAAGCGCACCTAAGACGTAGAAACGATATTTATTAACTTGCTTTGTTAATGTGATGAATTTCGAAATTCGTTTGCAATACGTTTTATCTTATAACCTTAGAACACTGTATAGCCCATAAGGTTTGACAATGCCAACAATTGTATTTAACCTTTAGCAACATGCGCATTATGGAATATTTTTGGAAAAAACTTAAACAGTTTAAGGAAACTTTTAATGAAAAAAAGATATAAAGATTATTACTTTTGATTTGTATACTTGGCAAAATGCAATAACAAATTGTTTTCGACTATATTTCGATTTCTATTACTCGTATACTCTGTACCATATTATTATATTATAAAAATCTCAACAAGTGTATAATAAATACTGTAATCAATATTAATATTTTGGTTTTTTTGCGTCTTAAGTACGTTCCATGGGTTTGTGCATATAGAATGTAAATTTTGTATGAAATAAATGTAAACATAGTTCAAATATTATCAATTATATTGCATATATATTGTATATTGATACTTAATGTATTGAACAAAAAACATTGAAGGATGACTAATCCAAACCAATACGCCCGCGTGTTGTATGTACAGTATTCATGATATATTTAGTATTATGACATCATTGCATTTACGAATGGTTAAAAAAAAATCTTAACAACGATTGACAATACTGTTCATATGGGTCTTGTCACATTTCACTTAGGAATTCAACACACAGACACGCGTAGAGAACATATACATGCGTGTACACGACTATTTGATTCAGTCGAGTTTTACATAAACATCCGGTCTATTTTAAAATCGATATTTATCGTTCGTAATAATTACCGACGCAATGTCCCACATGTAATAATTATTTTATAGTTTCAATAGTAAAACAAATTCAAAAGTATTTTCGAATAATCCATTTGTATGCCTACTCTCCGGACAAAACTGTTTCCATTTCGATATAATTCATTAATAACTAATACTTGGGACTCCGGAATGAAACAGCAGCTAAAAATAATAACCAAATTTTAATTATTTTCTGCTAATAAAACAAAATAAAAAATCTGAAGACCCGCGGTCAATTCAAAGGCTGGTTGATTGTAGCAGGAAACGACCAGCCTCGATGAGCGGCGACTACATTATACTTCTGCTTATTGGACTACTTATAGATGTACGATTCATTTAAAATCACTTAAACAAATTACCAACGTCTTGTATGCCAAAGTAGGATAGGTATGTAAAGAAGTTCTTCTTTGTTTTAAAAGTTCGATCGTGAATGGATTATAATATTAGTCATTATCCATAAAGTACTTGTGGTACTATATGGGAGAGTGGCTCCTGAGCAGCAGTTCGTCAGTCGATTCAACGTGTTTATATTTTATAACCTCATGCGTGGGAGTATGTGTACTTATCGTGACTAGGGCAGAGGACATGATGAAGCTTTAAAAACACTAAATATGTAAGTACTGATGCACTTATAAATCCTATTTGCATTATAATAATACGTTGTCGTATTTTTAACGATTTAATAAAATTATATTAATAATTTAAAAACATTTGACCATTTATCATGATCATTTAATGGTTATGGCATGGACGGTATGATCATGTAGTGAATTAACAAAAATATGAGTATGCGTTTTAGCTCTGTTGACGTTGAACAGATTTCATTCTAGATGCAACGATTAGGATATAACAACTATGCAAATGCTTAGAAGTCCTGTGATATACCATATAACTATAATATACGACGACCTTTCAAAAATCAATCATGTATACTGTTGGTGTGGAGCAAGTTCAATCGACCATATAATATGATATACGCAGGTATATTATTATAAATTATAATATACCTATTTAAAACGTACCAAGTTATCAAGGGTAATGATGCGTGTGGTGACGAACACGTCGGATATTATATTATTATATTTATTGGATATAATAATATGCTTGTTTAATGAGTATCGCAGTAACACTATAAGATAAAAGTAATAAATTATTATTATTATTATTATTATTATTATGCGCGGAATCTCGTTATAGGAACTAATTATTATCACCGCGTGGTTAATGATTGTAAAGCGCAGTAGGAATTAATAACAATCTAATACTCGTATATACCAATATGGCTATATATGGTATTATTTTTCAATGAAATAGAACTATGTGAAATAAAACCCGGGCTTAAAATGAATTTTTAAATATCGATAAATATCATTAACAATCTTTTAAAACATCAAAAGTAATATCAATATTGATTTTAATGATATTCAAAATTTAAATTTAAATTTAAAAAAATTAAAGTCAATATTTATATCAAAATTTTAATCGGTTTTATGTACAAATCGATTTTCAAATTCAATGATAATGAGCGGCCCGACATGAAAAAATAATATTTATCTATTGTGTAGGTATTATCATGTGTTAATGATTATATTTTAATTGTTAATGAGTTTCAATTTTTCAATGAGTTATAATACACCAGTCGCCAAATCGGTTAAATATATTTTCCATATGTACAAGAAACAACGAGTGAATAGGAAATCCTTAAAGTCTTATACCCGTCTGTACCGAACCTGGTGAAGTGGTAAAGTCAGTGAAATACATTTTCATATTCTGTGGACGTTAACGAGCTTAGAACTATGGCAACAACAATGTTGTTGAATATTTAAGATGGTAAAATATCACTATAATAGTTATGTGGTATTATATAATAAATATTTATATAGGTATATAGTATATTAGAATGCATCTCTTACCTGTCACGTTATTGGCCGGTGATTTCTGGTCCGGGCAATCAATTTGATGCGGCACGGTTTGTGGTGGTACACTCACCGCAGTTACGTTTGGTTGGCACTTATTTAGACACTAGTTAAAAATAATCAAAGACGGACACCGTGTTGCGCGGCATTATGCCTGTGGTAGGTACGTTTATAGAAAATGATACGCAGAAATGGATCATACCGAGTCTCGACGAGATAATCGTAGACATGCAGGACTGAATTAATTTGTGTACAATAAAGATAAATGTTAAACAAAATATATATTATTGTGCAATAAATATTATATAATGAACACGATTCGTGTCCGCAGACGAACTATTTATCGCGTTATTGGCAGTGGTTGAAGTGGGGGGGGATACGGAGGGATGATATCCCTCTACTTTTTTGTTTTTACATTTTTCATCTTTCTACTTATTTTGTCTAGAATAACGTACTCCTCCTAAGACTTGTGTTTTAAAATTAAATAATTATTATGATTTTTACATTTATAACCTATTTATAAGAAAACTTTTTATTTTTCGTATAGGCCGTATTTAACTATATAATCTAAAATTTCCACAGAAAAATATTATAAATAAAATATTTTATCAGTTTTTTTGCTACTAAATTTGAAAATATGTTATTTATTTGTTTAGTTTTAAAGATTATTTATGATAGAAAAAGATATTCTGATGTATAAACAAAATGTGAACTATTAAAAAAAAAAAAATACAATTTAAGGTATGAAGAATGTTATGATGGTATCAGGAAATCTGAATTGTAAGGCATCCCTCCACTTATCTTGGAGCCATTTCGACCACTGGTTATTGGCGGATGGATATATCGCGTTCGCGATGACGGAAAAGACGGACCGGTGCAAAAGTCGTACCGAGCGGATGCTGCCGTTGCGGCACTGTTGGACGGAAGATCGAAGCATCGCGGTCGGATCGTCGTCGGGTGGGTTACTGGTCGATGAGAGAACAAAGGCAACAGACGTTCCGACAACGGCTACTGCGTGGGTCCGCGTCATACCATAATGGTTACGACTTACGACCTGGTCTTAAGGAGATAAAATGGAATAACATAACCGTGTTTTGAAAACGTGAACACTCTCGAGGAACGTCTCTCTCCGAATGGGCCAATCGACCCGCAACCGGAACCCATGATAACGTGACGGGTGGTAAACTTTTGGAATCTTCCATCCCCCCATTGTTTCCTACCGACGCGTGACGTACGATTCCGCCACTCATACATTGCTAGAGACCCATCACCAAATCGGTAGCTCTTATTCGTTGTATTTAACTGGTGATAACAGTTCAAATTTGGAACACTGATAAGTGATAATTGATATACCAATTCAAACTCACTTTGATTTTCTAGTCTTAAAGTATATTATTATCTGTTTTCAATTTGTTTTTTTTTTCTATCTAAACATTAAATGTGGATGCAATTAACGATCTCTTGAATTTGAATTTTGAAAAAATTATCTTCCCAGCATTATTTGAGTATGATACTTGTGTAAAACTAAGATGGAATGCCAAATCAATAGGTGAAAAAAAAAATTGGGTTGGTGAGTTTGAAAAGTTAAATAATGTTAATTATTCCAATGTTAAGTTACCAATTAATAGTTAATACCAATGAAGTTCCAATAGGTATTATAACTTTCCAAACTCACCAACCCAAGTATTTATTTCACACTAAAATGATGCTGCGAAAATCATTTTTTTCAAAATTCAAATTCAACAGATGGTTAAAAAATTTTAAATGCAATTTAATTGCGTCCACATTTAACGTTTAGACTGAAGAAAAATAAATTAAAAATAGACAATAATATAGGTACTATAAAATCGAAGCAAGTTTAAATTGGTATATCAATTATCACTTATCAGTGTTCCAAATTTGAATTATTATCACCAGTTAAATACAGCGAATCATAGCTAGCGATTTGGTGATGGGTCTCTAGCAATGTATGGTACGCTTATATGCTATAACGTGTTGCTCAAAATAAATCACACGAGATAAATCGTTTGGTTTTGAACCACTACCACTATCGTTCTGACGCAGACGTTGGGCTAAAACGGAGTATTATTTCTTATGATAATACTATTGTTTGGTAAGAAATTAATAAGTAATAAAACACTAATAACCAATATTTCGTATCTGTTTAATATTCTTCGAATTATTGTTACGATAAACAATCGATGGGCAATCGTTATTTTGCTGTGCTAATTTTCACCGTTGCATTATTCTTTTTTTTTGTTTAACTAATTGAATCGACATTGTACAACAATATAGACATTTTAAAATCACAAAATTGATATAATATATTATTTACTTAAATAAAAATCCGATATCGATGAATAAATGATAGATTAAAAATGAATAAAACAAAAAATTAACAATACTAAAATGTACTTGCACGCGTGATTACTCTTCATCCTACAACCCCATCACCGAAGTCGTACTGGAAGCAACACGTTTAGGAACTATTATCTAAAAGGCCAAACCAATACATTTCTTTTCATATACATATTTGTATATTATATTTATTCCGAGACTATATTAGCGTTACCCAGAAGACACCATGAGGAGGTTGGCTAATTCAAAAATATTTAAAAATTAATTACCACATTTCTAAAAACGTCCTAATATTATTTGTGTCAGTATTTTTTTTTTAAATTTATGATCTGTTGTGCTTATTTTTTTATGTAATTCATTGTATAATTTTAAATACGTTTCCTGAAATTTTTGTACAAACTTTATTTTTCTTCAGTTTCTTTTCTTAATTGATCATTTATACCACATACTCTATATTTATAATGCGTTGTTAAATTCTAAACAAATAAATTATTATAGTGGTCGAGATTATCATAATTTCATTCAACGATTCAATTTCTATGCTTTCGTATATTATATTATGTACCTATTCAATTTAATATACGGTTAATCACATATTATTACGTATTACGTATTCTAAACAAGTGCAAAAAACGTTTTATAATATAAAATTGTGACTAGAGTTATAATTTTTTTTTTCAGTCATTGTATTTTACTAATCTTTGTATATTTTAATATTTTATAGTTGAAGGCAAATGTTTCACAATTGTTACATCCAATTTCGTCTTTTTTGATTTAATATATTTTGCTGATGTACCTACTCGTAATAACGATATACTAAATACGTTCTGTCTTCTGTGAACAATAATTGCAATTATTGTTTCGAAAAATAAAAAAGAATAGGAACTATTATTATGTTTAGCACTTTATTTATATTAATTATTAGTCTTGTGTTGATCGTATAATACATTAATATATATAATTAATATATTCGAATCATACATTAATATTGTAAATATACACATTATGTTAATTTAACAATTTGAAAGATGTACTTAAATGCAACGTTAAAAGTGTTTTTTTCCCCACTTGTGTAGAGTGTTTAAAAATCTCTTCTTTATGCATCTTCAAAAATTATTAAACTTACCGTCCCAACTGTTATTCGAGACAACATTATATTTACACGAGTTACGAAATTGTATTATGTTACCTTGATTGGTGTTGTTTACTGTGTATTGCAGTTCCAAACGGTTGACTCGTTAATGATTCATTACTTCTTAACTTCGTAAGTCATATTATATATAATGAAAATATAAAATTGAATGCAATCGAGGCTAAAATTAAGACTAGCATAAATATATGAATGTTGAAGTACAACACGTTATGTATTATGATGTAGTACGACATTAGTGCAATGGCACAGCGTTGTGATCGATTTACATATTGAAATATTATCTGTCCTCATTCGATAATAAGGGGAAAGGAATTGTATTCCAATAATTAGTACTGTTTTTTTTATATCGTAATAGTTCACGCGCAAAATAGAGATGAAGTAATTAATTATATTCTGATGATCATAATAATATTGAAAAAAAAACACCATATTTAATAGCCATCAGTTAAATGATATACTAATAGCTGATGTCGGTAGATATTTCCAATTCCACCACGTTTTCGTGTTCGGAACATTTCTATTTGAAATGTTTGTACCTAATGTGTCCATACCGTATTTCTGGTACAATTAATAGTATTATAAGTACTTACCTTACCTATAGCCATCAGTCATCACTGTTTTTGTCATAACATGTTTTTAGTGAAAACTGTCTGAAAAGCACTTGGTAATAAATAACAAATCTCACACGTAATTGGAGGTCGTGTGACGATACTTGCTTAATATTATCGTAATTTGTTTTTTTGCGCATATATGGAACATAATATTTCACTTGAACTAATTCAAAATACCAATACGCTTTATTCAACGCCGAATGATTGAGACGAATAAATCCAAGTGAATAATGATAATAGGTAAATATTATATTTATATGACCGTAAATCTTTCAATAACTAAAAAAATATTTAATAGTTATAACTAGTGACTAAATTCTATAATACTTATTATACTACTACTCTATAATAATTACAAGTGTTAATTAAAACAATTATATCATTTGGTGAGTTCTCTACGAACTACGCAATTTAAAAATATATGTATATTATGTAAGTACGCTTGCACGTGTATTTTCACAGCTATATTGCTATATACCTATATTTATATTTTACATGGATAGATATTTCTTCGAATTCATATATAATATAAAAAACACATTTATTTAAATCGAGTTAAATAATTATAGTTATTCAATTCTGCGAATCCCAATTATCGACATCCTTACACGACGTACTTTGATAATTAACACGATTTTTGACGTTAACAACTTGTTTTCCAGTGTTACCTATGGTTTTAATAAGCAAATTAGGTAGAAGTATAAAGCGATAATTATTTTATTTTTTTCTAATAGCACACACGTACCGAACCGAATCGCATGTAGTCACTATATTATTATAATTATAAACTGTTAATTTGCTTAACAGACCTGTATAATTGCTACCTTATTCCTTAATAATATGCAACATGATTTGAATTATTAATTACATTATTACATCTTAAAATTTACGTTTAAGTTCAATGTATTTGATTTACGATCTTTATCAATAATGTAGCCTTTCTTAAAATACAATGAATATTTTATGATAAATAAGTAATATTATTTCAAATGAAATAGTTTAATGATTAATCATGACATTTGAAAAACAATTCTAAGGCGAAGGTCGGTGTTGAATAAGTAATGAATTTCGTAAATATTTATTTAAATAATGAACAGTAGGTATGGTATATTTCAAATTTTATGACTTTTACAAAAAAAAAAAAAAAAACTGATTTGGCCTAACATTTTTAAAATTAAAGAGAAACATATAGTGTTGAGAAAATATTTATACTCAAGTCATAATGTAAAACACGTATTGCATGTATTTGACTTGTCAATAGAAGTGTAAACCAGTGGCGCCGAACAATTACTTAAGGTGGTGCACTTACACCACCTAAAATTGTATTGAAAATACATTGAAATAATTTGTTATAAATTGAAAATGTATTTGAAGATATATTCAAGGAATCAAGTTGTTTTATAAGTTCAAATTTAAAATTGATACTTGATGCTGCAATAATGGCTATAGAAAACCGATTCAACTCAATTAGCACAAAATCTTGATGTTGAACCTAAATGGTAGTAATATTTTTGAAGTTGTCAAGGAAGGGGTGGGTGGATGGGTGGTTAAAATTTGTGTCTGCACTACCTGCTTAAAAGTAGTTCGGCACCACTGGTGTAAACAACTAAAATTTTTTAATAATTTTAAGTAGCTGAAACAGAACAAGTTAATAGCTGAATAAAATTAAAAAATTTTGTAAAATCATTTTTATTTTTGACTGCAGTTTTATCGAAAAAATGTTTAAATATAAGGTTTTTAAAATTATATCGATACCCGGTTTTCGAACAAGTAAGTTGCAATACTTTAAACGTTTGATCGTTTGGCTCGCTTATTCTGTACACAAAGGTGTTAATCGACAAGAAAAAACATTATTATAAAATCAATGAATTCATTTCTTAATTGTCGATATTTAAAATTTAAAAATGTGAAATCCATAATAATTTATCGTATTATAATACTAACATTATATCATGTATGTTTATACATACATACATATAATAGTCTATTTCTAATATCCATATTATATAGCATTTATTTTTGGTTAAACTGCATATAATTATAAATACCTAATTATAAATTACCTAAAAATTAAAACTTATTGAATTAAGACTCTCCGTTCTACTTTTTAATCTCCTTGATTTCCCACTACTCTTTAAAATATATTCCCTTAAAATATCACTGCTATTTTAAATCCCAACTCATAACAGGCTAAAGGCTTGATCCTCATTATCTCTTTTATCCATGACATTTTCTAATTTAATTATATCATTTATTTTAATTTGTTCTAATTTTTATTTTTTCCACTACTTTTATAATTATATTGAAAAATTTTAATCATCAAGTTGTTAGAACTCGAAGTTCTTAAGTAAAATAGTAAAAAGCTCTTCGTTTTGTAAATGTCAGTAATTATTACTTATTAATCATTAAAGTTAACATAAATATTTCAATACTGCCAGAATGAATTATTTATATTAATATTACAACAATAATAGATATTAAGTACATCTACTGAACAAACCATATGTGTACTAATCAATGTATATCACTTGCAAGTGCGATATTATAAGTTATAACCTAGCGTTTAAATCTCCGGAAAACAAATCGGATCTAACGTATTGATAATACTATGGACTCTAAAGTCTAGACAATATTAATATTGTCCAAGTATAAATTATTTCGAAATCAATAAATTGTATTCACTTAAATTTATACAAAACGCTTATCTTTTTCGGATATTATTTTATGTAATGTATAAAAAATAAATACTTTCAGAATGAAAACTAAAACTCTCTGAACGCAAGCAAAACTAAATTTCCATTTAGTCTTGACCATGGTTCATCTACTAGTCGATAACCTTGGTCTTGACGAAAAGTTTAACTTTCAAAATTAAATTTTATTTGTACAACAACAGTATGTATGGTACACAAAATAATTATTAACAACAGTAAATATTTCGGTAGTTGCCACTTCTTAAAACTTACGCCGTTTAAAAAAAAATGTTTACTGCTAAAAATAATTTATTTATACGACTCAGGAAACACGAAAATAAATTTTTAAACTAAAAATCATACAACTGTTGTGGGGTATAATTATGATGCCTGATCAAAAAATAAAATATATTTGAAATATTGCATGACTTCTGGATGCAAAATGATATACTTTGCAGTAAGCACTTGTTTTCATAAAGCTTAGAATATAATTTACAAGCTCAATCCAATTGTGAATTGTCATTTGATTTTCGTGGTATATAGGCTTGGGGAGATTTTCAACCATCACTTTTAGAATAAGTACAACCTGAACATGGATTTTCCTTTAAATTTATTGATATCTTTAGCGTATTCAATGGTATCAATTTATCAAAATAAACAAATATTAACAAAAAAAATATCAAATAAATCAAAATTAAACAAAATATTACGCAGGATGTTCTATTATTATTGATAATCATGGGCAACATGATATTTCATAACGTTTTAATTTTTAGTCCTAGTAGATAATATTATAATAATATATTATGTCTATGACACAACAGTAAAATTTTTTTACGGCGTAATAAGTAGGCAAGAAAAATTAAAATTTATGAATTTACAATATATAAATTTAATTTCAAATTAAACTCAACAGGGATTGTTTTCCATATGAAAAAGTAGGACTGTGTATAAATTTCAATGGAATAATAATATATGATAGGAGTACAAAGTATTACAAGTTGTAAAATGAAAAACAATTTTAAATTGTGAATTCAACTGGTTGTATATATACACATATTATTATCTGTGGGATGGATATATTGTGTAAGTAACAAAATTATGTTTAGCTATAATAACAAACTAGGATTTTATTTAGGTTTATAAAATAATAATTAAAAATAAAACTAAATATTGTTGTTTGTTGTTACATTTTAATTAGCAGCACGAATTAAGATTTTAATTAACGATTAACAGCACCTGCCTATATGTAACAATTTATCATACACGTGTTAAATTTAATTATTTTTAATTTTACTAATATAATATCAAGTTAACATAAAGTTATAAATATATAAGAAATTTTCATCGTTTAATATTATTTAAATAATAAATACTGGTTTATTTATTTTCCAGTTGATTTCAACAAAAAAATAAAATAAAAAACAATAATCTTAATGAGTGGTCATCTTAATGGAATTTTGTCCTTTTAAAAAAAACATTTTTACTGTTTTTACTAAGAATAGTCCAAAAACTGGAAATGTTAGAACATGTTACAGACTCCTTTCTACAATTCAGATTTGTCAAGTTCAATGTACAATCAATGTACAATAACTGTTTTTCATTGGATAACTCCACACCTTTCTCTTTTTCTATTTCCTCACGTCTATGATGACTACATGCAATATCGATACATATTTAAATTTAAACAAATTTAATTCATTTTAATTCTTTTTTAATGTAATCAACGGCTAATGGTTTATATTAACCGTAACACTGCACATCGTAATAAAATGTGATACAGACTATATTGTGTGACAACATTAGTTTGTAAATACTAAAATCCAGTTTTAACATTCCATTATTGAGTTTTATTAACCGGCATAAATTTAAATTTTAAAAAAATATGATGATGTAACAATAGGCGAGGTATATTGCAACTTTTTAATATAACTATAATAATATGTACATCAATCCGTGTCAGTTAGATTCACTAGTTTCAAATCGTGAAATTTATATTTCAGTATAATAAAAAACATAATAATTGTGCACCAGAAAATACGCCCCAAAGATTCAGATTTATCTTAGAAGACTGCAATATTTCACAATAATTGATCAATTACATTTGAATGGAATTATTAAAATTATTATAAATCGTCGATCATTCACGCTTGCACATTTAAACAAAATAATAAAATAACGGTTTTTAAAATTGTTAAAATAATTTAAAATTTATATTATGCTGACCTACTGATTAAAACTTATTGTTACTTCTAGGAGTAACTTTAATAATATATTATTATTATTGTCCTGCGTGTGTACATTTATTTACCTCTGTAAATAAAAAAAAAATAGATGATCATCAATCTTTTTTCATTCGTTTTGCCGAGGTTTATGTTAAATATTATATTAGTTTCCAACGCTAATGCTACCCCCTGGACCGAAAAATTAGCCAACAAAAAGTCGAAAAAATGGAGAGTGTGTGTGTGTGTGTGTGTGTGTGTGTGTGTGTGTGTGTGTGTAAGAGAAAGAGAGAGAGAGTGAGGGAGAGAGAAAATGTTTACCACAATATAATATACCACGCGGCACTGCAGTTGCAGTTGCATTTGTTGGCACGGCGCCCATCCCGGTCGGCGGAGATGGTGGTCAAGATCAATCCGGACAAAACCGTGGCGTGTCTTCTGCAGTTGACATTGAACGAAGAAAAAGTAGCAAAACGAAGGGAAAACAATGTGTACGGTGGGAAAAACGTACGTTACATACACACACATATATTCACATAGGTACCTATACATGTATTGATGTGTATGTATATTTATTAAAAGCATTGGAGCACGCGCTCGTGCAGCTGGCTCTCCGGCCGTATAGGTGAAAATCGTGACGGAACTTGATTGTCCTTGAACGTTGTGGAAAAAAACGGTCTCCGGCCCTGAACCGACGATGGAGAGACAATCGTATGTAATTCACCTGGCCGTCAGTTCGGTGGCGGAGAAGAAGAAGAAATATTAATAAGAAGAAGAAGAAGAAAAGAGTAGAGCCGATCGGAACCGCGGTATGTGAATGAGAATAAAAACCAACAGAAAAAAATAAATAATAACACCCATGCGTCTATTACACCGTTCGGAAATACTATTTATTATTATTTTTTTATAGACGCGGTGTGCACTGATACCAGTCGTATCGTATAAATCTGTATGCGTGAGACGTCTAGTTGTATACAACAGCAGGGTAATCCAACAGAATGTTACAGAAAACGAAATTATTACAATAGTATACAAAGTGGTCTGTAACATGTTTTCCCAGCGGAAATAATATTATCTCCCGTAAATACTAACTTTTTTTCCTAATTTCTTGTTTCAACGTGTATTTTAGATTCTGAACGGAGTGATGAATGTATTGATTTTACAATGATTTGCGTTTGTAATCATGTTTTGGAGCTATAAAAATGCTTAGATTTCCTTATACGTCATTTTTTTCTGAAATGAGAGTGAATGTAGATCGTAAAGTTTATTGGGCAAGTCAAACTTTTTCAATACTTTTTAAAAGCGTCGAAAAAATGATAAAAAAATTACGAAAAAAACGGAAATTTTTACTCAAATCCACTTTTTGACAAAGTTCATTATTTTTAAATTTCTCTAACTCAAAAACAGAACACCGAAAATACTTCCAATTTTCAACAAATGTTCATAAAAGCGTTTTATATATACGTTTTATATATATTAAGTTTTCGAAGCATTTTGATCTATTTATAAACAATTGAAGTTTTCGATTTTTCTAAGTATTTTTTTTTTTGAAATATCGATAAAAAAAAATTTGGCTGTCCGAAAAATCTTTAAAATGTAATACAAGGTTTATTATAAGTTGTACTTATCACGTTCACCGTTCACGTAATAGATAAGAACGCTCTGGATCGTAATGGATGGCTTCCATGCTTCGTTTTTGTTCAGGGTTAGTTGTAAATTTTTCATTATTATATCCTATTGTCTTCTTATAAATCTTCTTATTGTCTTCTTATAAAGACAAATGGATGATAGAAAATAATCCTTCCGATGACTTATGAAACGAACATAGGAGCACGCTGCTAGTCGTTCCGATATTGTAATGCATTATAATAAACAACACCGATAGCCATTCGAAATCACTGCGGTATAAATTAAATATTGTTGTGATATTTGCGGCTAAATACGTATAGTTTTATAGCTCGTGGTATAATTATTATGTGCGACGTGTATTAATACGCATTCCCTGTGTATATTATAAATATTATAATACATTGACTGTCAACAGACAACAATATTATATTATCATTTGCGACGTATGAACAAAATCGACGTATAAAATCCAATATCTAGAACACGGCCGCGCGAGCATCATCGGAATGCTTTCGATATTTTAATAGGAGGTATCTAGCAAGTAGTTACTATAGATTACGTGTATATTAATATACCGTGAGCGTTCGACTTCTGTAAATTCTCATGGGCAATACGCGCTGCTCTGCTGCAGTGTGTAATAGAAATTCGACTATTAGAACGAAACTATAATCTCGGCTTGTACCACTTTAAACACAACATAATGACCGTAAAAGAATATAATATTATTTATATATAACGTGTGTAATTAGAATACAACATATTATACTCACCGAACCACGTAATATTACGTGCTGTATATATAATGTGTTATGGTACAATTTGCCAAAACCATAATATGCGAAATTACGTACCTCACAGGCAAATTCATTGGATGAAGACAATTTTTAGATTTATCCCCGTTAAAAGAGAAAAAAAAGAAATTGATTACAGTTTTTATGCTCTAGAAACTATTAATTTTACAAATTACTTACATATCAACTTTTTCCTTAAACATTTTGTGTGCAGTATAGGTATTTATTTATGTTTATTATGATTTATTATGTTCACAAAAATGCCATTGGATTATTTTATTAAAAATAAATATTAGTAAACGATAAGTGTTCCGCAATTTACCGGTGGCTAAATAATATTATGTACAACATTACGACGTTATTAGGCTAAGTAAGATTAAGTACCTAAAACGCTGAATACAGTAAACAATGTTTATTGTGAAAACGTGATTAATTATTTCAATACCAAAAGAAAAAACGTGTAATATAATGAACTCAGTTGTGTAATCATCGGTCGTTATTTCTTCAGAGACTATTTAATAGCATTAATAATAACTAATATATTCAGATATTATCTCATTTTAATGATTGTCAATAACGCCTAAATTATATATTATTTCTCGTTCTAATCCTAAGGTGCATATGGAAAATTAAAAGTGAACAAGTCTACAAGTCAATTTATCTATATTATAATGTATAGTGTTTAAGCGTTGCCTTTGAGCAGAAAATAACAGTGAAAGCTATTTTTGAAACTAGATAAATGTGAAACAAAGGCATCCCTGAAATATTTCCTATAATTTTGATAGTATTTATAATATTTATTAGAGTTTCTAAAATAAAATGTTATTGTTTTAAAAGTGCAATATGTGGAATTTTAATAAAACAAACTTTAATAATTACAATAGCTCAGCTATTGTAATTATGTT
Source organism: Chaitophorus viminalis (assembly GCA_025469195.1). Taxonomy (NCBI): domain Eukaryota; kingdom Metazoa; phylum Arthropoda; class Insecta; order Hemiptera; family Aphididae; genus Chaitophorus; species Chaitophorus viminalis. The sequence continues at coordinate 9,251 of JAIPRK010000859.1, read as the reverse complement.
AAATAAAGTTGCTAGTTGGTATACGACTTGACAATTATTATATTTTATTATTGTGTTCATTCTTCGGCGATAAACATAATATTATAAACTATAATCATGTACCAAGCATAGAAAACAAGAGTGATTTGTACATAACCACGCGTCGGCATTAATCGGACCAAGTTTTTACAGTTTTGTATTTTCTTACTTAAAACATAAGCAGATATTACTATACATAGATTTTGTGTTATTTAATGTTTTTTCGGAGTAAATACATAAATACTTTGTTCTTTTAAATGTCGACTGCATTTATTTTTTATTGCTTTAATATTATACACCAATATTACGATGTACCTATTACTTATCTAGATTTTGAATTTTTATAAAACGAGGTAAGTATTTGTATTTGTATTCGTATTTTATTTATTTATACGTAAACTAATTTTCATTCTTGCTTTAGCAAAATATTTAGTAAGCTTTGAATTAGTTTAATATTATTAAATCTTACTTTATTGTTACTTTATACCATTTGAAGGTTTTATAAGAGAAAAGTTCATTAATATGTTCATTTAGAGATGATAATTATATTATTACTTTTTTATTTACAAGCTCTAGAAGTTTGTTCGGGGATATTTCAAAATTAAAAATTACTAGTAAAAGCAATGTTGTTATAACTATTTAATTTATATGTGTGTTATAAAATGTACGTCATATTATAAAAATGTTAAACGTTTACATTAAAAAAAGCAATGTCAGATAAACATTCAAATTCAATCTAACATTACACAGTGTAAAGTAATAAGTTGGTCATATTGATATTTTATCGTTTTAATATACTAAATACTTTTATATCAAATATCTTGATTTGTTTTTAACAATAAAATTATTACTCCTTGCATATATACGTTAATATTTTTATGTACTGCAATACCAGATCATCAATTACTATATGATTGAAATGAGTTGGGTTATATATCTCCTGTGAACAATAAAACCAATTTCAGTTAGCCTACATAGAGTTAAAATGTAATTATAGTATATTATAATGTATTATAATATATAATAACGGTGTACGGGCCGGGAGCGTATAATGATAACACGCGCGCCCGGTTACCGAAATACTTCGCTGTGCGTACTCACACACCGACCGACCTGTGTATGTGTGTATACGTGTATAGCAGTTCAATAGAAGTGGACGGGATCGCTGAGCAAGACTATTGAACGCTAGTGTGCAGTGGGTGTGTAAGTGTGTATTATGTGTGGTGTGTAGACTTAAAAACTACGGAAAATAGGAACTGTAATAAATTAATGAATGGTACACAATAATGTGGTAACTACTGTTGCTGTGTATTAAACAATAATCGAAAAATAATAACAATAATAATTAGGTAAATAATTCACAGCAACACGGAAAATATAAAAAGGTATAATAATAATCCGGCCCTTCTGGCCCAACAGAATATAATATAATTGCGGGCCTTATGGCACGACAAATGTAATAATAACAATAATATAATATATAGCCCTTTTGGCCTAATAACTAAATACGAATAATATAAATAAATAATATAATAATAAAACTCACAATCTGGCGGAGCGCAGTCTGGCCAGCTGGTCCTAGCTATATAAGGAAATAAATCACATACACGCAACAGAACTAGTAATAACTAGAATATACTTAAAATAAGTGGCGATTAGCGCCTATAACATAATAATTTGGCGATTTGCGCCCGTAAACCATACAATATAAACGGCGATTCGCGCCCGTATACCAATATAAATAATAATAAAAAACACAAGGCGATTCGCGTCCGCAGTATAATATTAGAGGGCGATTCGCGCACACACTATTAAGATAAAAAAAATACTAAAATAATTGTGTTTGAATAATAATATATTTTGTGCACACCGGTGCTGACACGACAAAGTTCGATGCGAGACAAATCAAAATTCCTATTATAATAATATTCAATAAATCACGCACACAAAAATTACAATAATACACACACATTGGCCTTTTCGGTTATATAATTTATAATACACACGGATAACGGAGAACAATAAACAAATACTAAATAAAAATACAATTATCCATGTGTGTGTGTGTGTGTGTGTGTGTGTATGTGTATCGGTCGGTTAATGTCTTAATTAGGTCATATTGACCTAATTAGTGGCGACCTGGGCGGACGGCCTATCTACCCGACCTGTTATCGGCGCCGATAAACGGAAAAATAATCATCATGAGTTTCAGTCAATATACTATTAGCATTGAAAACTGTAATCTTCTGTCTCTGTCTTTATGTGCGCGCAATATAGGGTTTGTTCGTTGTCTTTTTCTAACGTACCGATAAATCTATCGATGTGAATTTAAAAACATAATTGAGTCTACTTGAAAACGGATTTTTCACATTTTTAAATTTAATTCAAATAAACCTCACAAGAGAGAGAGACAGAGAGGGAGAGAAACAAAAAATAACTGCTTCCGATATTAAGGGTTAAGATATTTTTTTTATTCAACAATAGGTACACTGCGTAAAAAGAGGCAAAACATTTACACAGTATTCAAGTATGTATGATGATAAACGAGCACTTATTGTAACACGTTTGCCTTGCGAATACAGGGTACAATGGATCAACTGATTAAATAGTTATTAAAATATTATTTAGTTGAATTTTATTGACTATGGCAATGTTTATTTAGTTGTATACTAAACGACCCGGAAAAATTGTTTGGTACAAGGGTCTGGTAAGTCACTGAACACATCTATAAAAAATGCAATATATTTATATTCAATTATTATATGAATAGTTACAAAACCCTAGTTTATTCCTAAATCGTAAAATTAACAAGTCATATTATAAATAAATATAATATTAAATATATTGGTTCAGGATGATTTGAAAAATGCAGTAACTATTTTTATTCTACCCCTTAATTTTAATTTTTTTTATTCATTATATATGCACTAAAAAAATATTGGATTATAAAATTTATTTTAGATTTTGAACGGAGTGATGAATATACACATATTGATTTTACGATGATATGTTTTTTTTTTTTGTTGATGACACGTTTCGGAGCAGTAAACCTGCTTTGATTTTCTTATTCTTCAGCAATTATTCTAAAACTAAAGTGAATTAAGCTGGTACGTTGGGGTAGGGAGATCAAAATTAGTACCATCAATAGTTTTCAAAATCGCAGGATAATTTTTCGACCAAATAAATTTTTTTATTTTGTTTCAATAATAAAAAAGTCTAAATACATGAAATTTGAAACTTCAAAAATACGTATCATTGCTTTTGAAAAACCGATTCTGAGTGAAAAACATCATGTAGACCAGTTTATATTTCTGATAACAATAGTTAATATAAATCTAGAGATCTAGTAGAATCATATTTTTAAATTAGACAATTTTAAACTAAATATAAACAATTGCCTATAAACAGTGCAACAAATATCATTAAAATATTTCAAAAGTCAGTAAAAAATATTATCTATGAGAAATTATATATTACATTTCCAAGACTTTTTATCAAACCAAAGACACTTTTCAAAAAGAAACTAAGAAAAAATTATGCGATTTCCAGCATATATTATAATAATTCAAATATAAATGACATTTTTTTAAATACATGGTATTCATAGCAAAAAGTAATATAATAGCATGAAGGGAAAATTGCCGGTTCCTAAGATTATTAATTATGAGTTGAAGGACAAAAAAAGTAATTGGATGATTTTATAGAAAAACCATGTCAGTGTTCCGTACACATCTCTAATTTTTATTTCACTGTTTTCAGTTTTTGGCAATTATCAAGAAAACAATTCAGTAAAATGATCCAATCAAAATACCAACTAGACAACATTTCATATCAAAAACCTGATGAATGGTACAATATTTTTGGTCGAAATCATAAACATGCATACCCAAACCATTTTTCTAAAAAAAAAATATAAAAACACACATTTTGTTGAAACCTAATAATTTAATATAATGTACAATAAAACTACACAGATTCTACGGCTGTATAAATTGGCACTTATCTAATACCGAACACTTTTGGATCCCTTATATACATTTCTAATGAAAATTTCTTTTGGTTTTATTCTATATTTTAAAAAATTTAACCGAAGGAAAATTTTAAATGGTTACGTATAACTATTTTACCCAGAGGAATAAAAAAAATGTAATTGGACTAGAAAAATTCTACCAAGGAAGTATACAGAATTTTACTATAGATCATAAAGAATATTATAAGACGAAAACAATGACAGCAAAGTGCAAACAAATAACAGTATAATGTACTAAAGTTTAAAGTAATATGGTAGGTACTATATAGATGTATATAGTATTATACCATTATATATGTATTGTCAATGCCGAATTTTTTAAAAAACTACTCCTATCGTATGATGCGCATGGCTAGTGAACATTCAACTTTTCTTTAGTAATCACTGGGATTAAAAATGAAATGTATATCTTACAATATGTTTTATGTAATTGGTCTTAATATTCAAAATAAATTTATAAATAAACAAATATATTAATGTCATGTGTTTTTTCACAATAAATACAGGATTGGTCAAGGTAAATTCCTTATTTGAAAAATCATTACACCAAGAGTATTAGTTCTATTGATAAAAATCTTTTTTTTTACTCTACATTTAAATTTTAATCTTATTAGGTTTAAAAAGGACATAGTGAAAATGGCCATCATCCTCGTCATATACTGGGTTATCAAATTCTGACATTTGTATTCGCTTTTACCAGTATGTCTGTGCCTATGCATGAACATTTCCCTTCAGCTGATCAAGGGTCTTTGGACGATGCATGTAAAACAAAGTCTAAAGGTTGGCTTACAAATAAATGGCAAAAAGGGCTATATCAAAAGATGAAATTAGTCACTAAAGATCACCCCTAAGTGAGATGAGCCGTGCTGAAAAGTGATTAATGGAATGAATCTCTTGCGGGAACAGCATTATTGACATTCAATTAACCGCTAAAAAAAAAAAAAAACGGGTGGGCCTCACTTTGCTGTACAGTTGGGGGTGGAGTGTACCTCGTTTATAGAATAGGTCATTATTACAATGGATTTGTCAAATTTGAATGCAATGATAGATATCATTGTATACGAATAACGATTGTGAACGAAGTTAATATGTCTGTCTAAACTGTGTATATAAAAATATAGAATTTTATATTTAAATTGCATTATAATGCAATTTCGTATAAATTCAAATTTCAAACAGTCATAAAATTTTTTCTTTTCAGTCCAGTAGAAATTTTTTTATATATTTTTGAAGGTAAGGTTATGAACAACCTAGTGTTAAAATTTTGAAACTTAAGTAAAAGCAGAAAAAATTTTATGAATTTTCAACCACAAAATAACTTGCAAATTATCACGATTTTAACATATTTTATACAAATTTGAAATTTATTGGCTTATAAAAAAAATTTGAGTGAAACCATCTCCAATTTTTATAGTTACAATTAGTGTAACTTATATTTAATACTTTAATACATTTTAACGAGTTTTCGGACGGGCAAAAAAATTTTATAGTTATTTGAAAAAAATTTTTTACAAAAATCGAAAATTTAATTTGTCTATAAATAAGACAAAATATATCAAAATACATTGAAAACTTAGCCATGTATAGAGAACACCAATATAAATATTTGGTGAAAATTTCAAGTTGTTGCAGATTTTCGTTTTTGAGTTAGAGCATTTTAAAAAAAAATGTATTTTGTAAAAACGTGATTTTGCGTAAAATTTCCCGTTTATTCTTAATTTTTTTATTATTTTTTTCGATTTTTTAAAAAAGGATTGAAAAATTTGTATTTTTGACATGCCCAAGTACCATCTACATTCGCTTTCCTTTCAGAAAAGTAGCTGTTCAAGAAAATCGAACCATTTTTACTACTAAAAATCGTGTTCTCAGGCACAAAAAAAAAAAAAAAATAAATAAAAAAAAAACACACATCATTGTAAAACCGAGTTAAAATGTTTGTCTAAAATGTGTATATAATAATATAGTATTTTATATTTAAATTTAATTATAATGCAATTTCGTAAAAATTTAAATTTCAAACGATCATAAAATTTTTTTCTTTTGGTCCAGTAGAAATTTTTATATATATTTTTGAAGATTAGCTTATGGAAAAACTAGTGTTAATATTTTTAACCTTAAGTATAAACAGAAACAGTTTTATGAACTTCTAACTACAAAATTACTAGCAAATTATTGTGATTTTAACATATTTTATACAAATTTGAACTTTATGGGTTTATAAAAAAAATTTGAGTGAAACCGTCTCCGATATTTTATAGTAACGATACATTTAGCTTATTATAAAACTTGTATTAAGTTTCAAGAGTGTTTGGCCAGCCAATTAAATATAATAAATGTTCAAAAAACAAAATTTTACATCAATCGAAAGTTTAAATTGTCTATGAATAATTTAAAATATGTCAAAATACTTTGAAAACGTAATCATGTATAGAGAATACCAATATTAAGATTTGGTAAAAATTTCAAGTTGTTGCGGTTTTTCGTTTTTGAGTTAGAGCATTTAAAAAAAATGTTTTTTGTAAAAACGTGAATTTGCGTAAAATTTCCTGTTTTTTTGTAATTTTTTATTTTTTTATTTTAATTTTTCTAAAAAGTATTAAAAAGGTTGATTTTTGACTTTTCCAAGTACCATCTACATTCACTTTCCTTTCAGAAAATTTGCTGTATAAGAAAATCGAAGCATTTTTACTGCCCAAAACGTGATAACAGACACAAAAAAAAAAAAAAAAACACACATCATTGTAAAATTAAAAGATTCCATCACTCCTTTCAGAATCTAAAAAAAAGTTAGATCACGAGCTTTTGATCGTGCTATAGAAATGCTCTCTAGAACAACAGTTTCAAGTAAGAAAGGTAGCACGTCCCACCCTATACATGCGATGACTCTCATCTGATTAGCTTTTTATTTTTCAAGCTTATGATTTTTAATTGTTGAAAAAATTTCATCTCATCTATAGTACTAACAGCACACTATATAAATATTAAGTAGAAACAATACAACGGAAAAACTGTACGAAATAAACATCTGCTGATATTTATCTTAAAACATAATACACACCATATGAATAATAAACAAGTGTTGGTAGTTCTGGTTTATCAGAAAGATAAAAATGTTTTGTTCATTACAGGCGCTGAATTAAAAATAATGCCGAAAATTCGATTTAGTTTTAAATATAACAAATATATACCTAAAACAAGTACTTTAGTACAATACAATTTGAAATTCTTAAAAAGAAAATCTATTGAAAAAAAGAGTTCATTAATACAGATTTAAATAAATTTAAATAAATAACATTTTTCTATACAAAACAATGGGAAAATTTATGATATTGAAAATTTAAAACAGAGTATATTTCAGGGTGATTCGACAAATGTAAAAAGTTTTTCTCCATTCAATATTTTAAGTTATCTATTTTAATAAAATATATATAACAGCGTTATAAAACGTATGAAACAATTTTTGTATATTCGTAACCCAAATTCTCAAATTTCAAATATTGTTCTATTATTGAAAACAATTCAAAATAACGATTTTGTCACATGGATCTTGGGAAAAATATTGATGCTTAAAACTCCTATAAAGGTTATTTAAAATTTTTTTAAGTTTAATATGAAATTAACCTTAACCATTTATAGTTTTGTGTGTCGAATAATTTTAATGAATAAAACTGTATATTTCCATTTATTTGGATACTAATGTCAACTTCATAGAACGGCCAAAAAGTACTAAAAATAATTTTAATTATTACATTCAAATTTTCAAAAAGTTTTAAAAATCATTATAAATGAATGATCATATTTAACTAAGATATTAAAACTCTATACATTTTCTAAATAAAAAAGAACCTGATGGTCTTCGCTTTGCTTTACAGTTGGGGGTGGAGTGCACCTCGTTCATAGGATAGGTCATTACAATGGATTTGTTAAATTTGAATGCAACGATAAGTATCATTATATACGAATAACGATTCTGAAGGGAGATGATATGTTGGTCTTAAATGGTTATATAACAATATAGTATTTCATATTTAAATTGAAATGCAATAGAATGCAATTTCGTAAAAAGTTAAATTTCAAACGGTCATAAAATTGTTTTCTTAAAGTCCAGTAGAAATTGTTTTATAGGTTTTTGAATAGTAACTTATGAATAAACCAGTATGAATTTTCAACCACAAAATAACTTGCAAATCATCGTGATTTTAACATATTTTATACAAATTTGAAATTTATGGGCATATATAAAAAAAAAAAAAAAATAAGTTAAACGATCTCCAGTAGTTTCTAGTTACGATAAGTATAACTTACAATAAACATTGTGTTAAATTAAACGTGTAACAATATATTTTTGCACATATTCATGTAATGCGAATTGGGTTTTATATTATTGTTTGCTTTTCTTGATAATTCACAATTTTATGATTTCTGATCATATTCATCGTAAGTAGTGAATTGAGTTTCGCTGTTCATAATTTGTAAATTTACAGTTTAAAGAAATACGACAAAAATTATAATATTGAGTATCTCGACTATAATCAAATTTTATTTGCTTATTTTATAGTATATTTACACGTGATTATAAGTACTATACAAATATAATATCAACATTTTTTACAAATTATGACTTAGAATCATTGAACATAGGGAAATACTTTTTCTTTAATCTCTTCACCTAATCAGCATGTCTTTCGTTTACTATTTTAGATAATGTAATTTCCATAAGATCCAATATAACATTCTAAGTTGAAAATAATACTAAGAGTTGGATTGTCATGATCTGGAGTAACTAATAAAAATGTAAAAACTTATTAATTATTATCTAAGTGAAAATAATGGAAAATATTATGCTTATGTGGGTAACGTAGTTAAGCATATAAGTTTATACTATAAGATGTTCACTCCTAATAAGTAAACAGTATACCGATTTTCTTCGAAAAAATAAGTATTTATTAGGTTTCTACATTTAATTTTGATAAAATGTACAAAGGGAATATAACAATAACGAATCAATAATGAAAAATATTGAGCTGTTTTGTCATTTCTATTTACGTTTAATATTATAATTTTAATATCATGAAAATCGTGAAAAATGATTTGATATCAATATTTTGAATTTGTTATAGCTAATAAGTATCTAAGTATAACATGAGTTATAGAATAATAAAAATTTTGGCAATTTCAAAACTCTTAAGTAACTAAAAAACTC